>JANHGB010008253.1:5000-48134 GCA_026283785.1 Coracopsis vasa
TTTAACCTCAGCTCTGCATTCTATGAGAAATTCTGTATTTATAAAATAACAAGGCAAAAATAAGTAGATTTTTTATGTATCATTTTTAATCCTTTTAAAAAAAATTGATCAGTGAAAAATGATAAGAATTCTAAGTTTTATTCATAATGTATGTCCCTGTGATTGGTATACTTGGAAAGATTTCTTGCTATTAGAAGCAAATATTTTAAAACTTTCAAGGTGGCTGTAAACTCTTTTTGCTTTCTTATGATGGTTTGTTGAATAAATATACTTACATCTCATTCTGTATAACATCATTTTTATAGAAGAAACATTGTCTTAAGTAACATATTAGAAGACCAACTAAAGCATCTTTAGTGGAATCAGATTTGGGATGAAAAGGGAGACTAGAAGGTAGGAAAAGATGTCTGGATATTTTAAAATTTGAAATCTTAAAATTGCTTAAACAAATTAAGAATATCTACATCAGGGTTTTTTTATTCTCAGTATCTGCCTTTTTGATTCCTCTAAATTTTTACAGATAACAAAACAAGCAATCAAGGAAATTAGAGCTTAGCTGCAGCTTGGATGAGTTTAGCGTATTGTTACAACATCATTTTACTTTGTGGTAATAAAGTGCCATTCTTAATCCAGAATTCTTATACAGTAACATAGTAACAAAACTTATTACTTTTAAATTGTACAACATCTCCATAGTAAAATGAAGATTCAGGGCAATTTTTTTCAATACTTGTTCCTTGAGATAATTCCATCTAACAAGAAGTTAATGTGCTAATGTGTACAGGAACATTTTTGATTACACAGATCTTTTAAACCAGGTTGTCTACATGTAAACAAACCTGCATATGCCAAAAATCAAAAGTTTCTATATCAGAAAACTCCAGCTGCTAAATAAAAAGACTTGAATACATTTTTGGCTTGCAGTGCATGTTCCATAATAGGCTGTGCAATAGGATTTCATTTAACAATATGGATTCAAATATTTGTTACTGCCCACTTTGGGGAGACAAAATTAAAATGGTTTGGTGGTTTACAAGATATGCAAGAAATAAAAACAGAAGCTCAAGCATCTTAGAAATGCAGAAGGTATATTATTAAAAAATAATAGAATACAAATACTAAGGAATATCTTTGTTATGTACAATGTTACTGGCTACGTATCTTAGCTTCATTTTGTATTTATGAATATATTTTCAGTAGAAGGATAAATAGGTGAAAATAGTTCACTACCATATGATTTGTTTTATCCTTAGGCATCGCCTGGGGTTACTGGTACAGCCCTGGCTCTCAGTACCGAAAAGTGAAATGTGCAACAATGAAAATTTTATTAAAACGTATGTTAACCCATTACAGTATGTTCACTTTCAATTCTTTGTAAGAATGTGTGATGTATCATTTTGTGTGTGTCATTTTTTTAAAAAGATATGAGTCAAGTAGAGGAGCAAATTTAATGGGAGAATTTTATGGGAAACATTATACAAATGGCAGAGTGTGCGATTCCCATTATTAAAATAATTTGTCATTGTATGAAAAAATGGTATAAATTTCAAGAAAGAGTCTTCTTTAGTTATCTGCCCTTTTTTAATGACAGCAGCTTTTGTGCAGTAAAGGCAGACACGTTTTCAAGCAAAGCCCATTTCAGACCAGAATTTCTGAGAGCCCTATTAATGTTTCATGCTAATCAAGGAGAGTGGGAAATAGAGCTGACAGGTGCTTTCTACTCTGCTTATTCCTGTCTTCCTGCATTAGACATTACTAGCTAAAAAAGAGCCAATATAGTTACTTTCCAGTGTATGTGGCGACTAGGGCAGGAATAAAATGCTTCTTTTTATAAGTTTATAGTTGTTTTTCTCGTTGCTTCCACTGGTGACATTCACAAATGTATAGATGTAGCGATTATTAATAAAAAATTATTTTACTTCAAACCACGACCTGAATCGGACTCTGAAATTTCTGCCAGCACACTTTAGAAACTCCGGTGTGCTGGCAACACATCTTTTGAGATGAACTAAGGTCCACCTGGGATCCTAGTTTTAACAGCACACATGGTGGTATTTCCATCTGAGCCAGAAAGAAATGCTTACCTTTACTCTAGGACAAGTCTTTTTCATTAAGATATGCCAAGGTGAAGAACAAAAGTAAACTCTTCAAGAGGCAGCTTGAAGACAAAACATGAGAACTGCAGCAGGTGTTGCTGGGGGTTGCCCTTTGCTACCCTTCCCTACCCTAGGTACCTGACTTGTACCTGTATGTTAGTCAGGCAGAGCAGCAGCACTCTGAAGTGCTCAAATCCCATGTACAGCTAAAGGAGAGAGTGACATGCCTTTGAAAGCCTACAGAGAAGTCCCATCTGGCTGAGTATTAGGTACACAAGTTAGTCAGGGAGGCTGTCCCTCTCGAGACCCTCAAAGGCACATGTCTCCAGTGCCTGCGCAGAAAGTTTCAGCGCTTCCTTTGGGAAGCCTGCTTCAATAGGCAGTTAAATGCAGATGCAAGTTAGGTACCCAAGTGAGGTAGACTAGATTGTAGCCCCTGACAACAAAATGGCTGAAGTCTGCAAGCTGGGACTTTACTGAACTGTATTTGTATAACACACATGGGGAATTTCCTAACTACAGCAGCTAGCAATCCTTAAATTAGCTTTGCTGAAATAATCAGAAAAGCAGAAATGGAGCCCACTATTCCAATATATTGCTTTTTCTACATAAATCAGATATTGTTAAACCACCCTAATTGCTCATGACAGTCAGTGTAGCAGCTTTTACATGCAAACTATAATATATACAATAACCCAGAAAATATTGATTTACTTTAGTATCTCTATAGACCATTGAGACCATATAGAGCATTGAAAAAAAGTTGTATTTGCTTAATTGAAACTACTTTCTATCATAAAATTCAATTGAAGCAGATCTGTAATCTGGATCATTTTACACTGACTTCAACTCTTGCCTACTTTGGTGATGTTTGCTAGTAATGTATCACTTTATGTTGAACTAATAAATACATTCACACATATTTGAATATGTATGAATCCAGCTTAAACAAGTTTATATTAAGAATCTAAATCAGCTTAAATAAATTTGTTTGAGTCAGTGTAACCTTTGCCCATGAAATGGACATGAATTTATCAAAAAATTGTAGACTATAACATGAAAATAATTGCCATCTTTTTATGGCCGGACACAAAGAAATACTCTTATTAGGTTGTTTTAAGGATGTTGCCAGCACTTTTCTATCAAATTTATTTTTCTGTTAAGAACACATGATTTCTACAGTGATTTCTACAGCGAATCATCTCTACTGTCAGGCTCATAATCAGCATGAATGTTAACAGACAGTCAAATTCAATTTCTTACTGGAGTTTTTGCTCAATGTCATTAGAATGTTCTTAAATAATGATGGTGAGGCACATGTGGCTCAGAGTACCAAAGGACTTGTGTATTGTCTTTTTTACTGTTTCAAATACTGTATACTTAAAAAAAAATTATATCTTTTGCTTCTGTCAAAACCAAGTATCTTTTACAGAAAATTTAGAGATGAGTGAACCATTTCTCCCTATATAAACTGTGCAAAGTTGCCACTGTCTACACACCATACATGGGAATGACACTGATGCCTTCAGGATAGGACAAAAATGTGATTTTGTACAGAAGTTGTCATAGAACTAATTCATTGGAAGCATAAAAAAATGGAATTCCTTACCAAAAAAAAAGCTCATGTTTTTAATCCTAACTGTGCACCAGAATTGTTTATAAACTTATTTTCATCAGGCACCTATCTTTATATTTTGTTTAAAGGATTAATCCACAGAAACTTCAGAGGGTTTGCTTTCTGACTTTGATACTTCACATTTATGGTGACAGAACTGGGAAGCTTTAGCCATTTTGACATATGAACTTAAACTCTCTTAAATCTATGGAAAGCATCACATAAGTGAGAAGCCTTCACTTCACCCCTTGGATAACACAACTTCCATGGCCAAAAGCCCTGTGAGCTGCACCTGCCCTAGAACTCCCTTAGCAGATGTCAAGATTACATAATGACCTTGTTTAAGTTTGGCTTTTAAACTTAGAGAAGGGTATCTAAGTAAGATTTGTGCTTGGGAAATGTCCACAACACAAATGTTTAGAGCTACGTAGCGAGTCTGCAAGACTACAGTAGCTGTTAGTGTCACAGACTGGTCCAGTGTAATGTGACTCCTGAAGATAGCTTCCATAATCTCTTTTTTTTCTAAGTTACTTGTCTTTCTTCCTCTCAGTGGAAAGTGACTAAGGGAAAGACATTTTTCTTAGGACTGATTACTGTTTCAGAACTCATGAATGATCCCAAGGAAGCGATTTTCTTTTATTCACTCTGCAGTGCTAAATAACAGGTCATAGTATTGTTAAAGTACTGAAAAATTTTGCTGTAAATTCATGTTAAGAAATATCTGCTTCATGCTAACACATTTTAAAATATATATTTTCTTTCTGTCCTTCTACCTTGAACTTAATCACCAAGACTTGAACTTAAAAAGCAAGACTGAATACATGCACATACACATTTTTAAGTTAAGTTCTTCACTATCTTATAGAGGAAATAAAAATTTTAATTTGTTCTTGTGAAAGCTTTTCTGGGAGCCCTCACAAACCAGACAAATAAGCTGAGAATATCACCTTTTCAGTATAAATCTTGGGCGTGTCCTTTGCAGTACTCTTAGCAAGTACTAAATGCTGTTTAACTTCCACCTACTAAAAGCAGGTATTCCTTTCACCAAAGTGAAAAAGGGCTGCTTTCATTAAGGTTTGAGACAAGAAGATACGTGCATGTGCAAATAATAAATTGCCTGTGCCACATCCAGATTCTAAAGCTCCCTGTCATTAATTCTTGGTTTCCTTATGTACTCTACAATTACGCTTATGCAACCAAGATTTTGGATCTGTGCAAATAAGTTGGACATGAGAAAGTCCCAGTGGAATTGTGAAGGGGAACCCATAGAAGGCTTCACATTGACACTTCAAAGGCTTCTGCATCAAAACTGTGCTCTATATCTATGAATATATAACCCTCACTCAGAAATTAGTTGCTCTTTTCCCCTCCCCATCTTGCCTTCTGTGCAAAAATTCATAAGACTGTTTATGCACAAAGACCTTCTGCAAACAACATTAATACTCTAGCTTCCTCGAGAAAGTTTAGAAAACTAAAGCCTGTTTGGCCAGTTATGACAGACACCTTAGTTATACAAAATCCCAAGAAAAAAGTCTATTCCTGAGGAGATTACACAGTCCAGACAGACAAGTCACACCCAGGATAAGAAAATGTAACCACAAAAAGTTTGTGTTTGGGTTCCACCTTATCTGTTCTTTGACCTCTGTGTCTGATAATCACCTTTCAGTTTAACACGCTTAAACCCTGAGCTTTTAGACTTCTTTTAGGTGTTTATATTGAGAAAAAAGTGAGCTGGTCCCTAAATGCAATCATTTGTCTCTTTAAAAATATCTGCACAACTAGCTGAGGTAAAGAGTTTGAATTCATTGGTAGCAACAGGGCTAGAAATGAAACTGAATCTCTCCAATCCTATCTCATTGCCCATCTCTTACTGCCTCTGAACTCCGGTAAAGAATAACAATGTTGAGCTATAATGAAGGAGTGTAAAAGAGAGGCAGTTTGCTCTTATTAGGTTAAAGCAAGCAAAGCGCTACAGATTTCCACCTATGGTGATAGACGCTCTGACAGACGCTTTACATTTAATTAACAGGACCAAGTTCTCCTTTAATTTATGCAAGTGAAGCTCTATTGGCTTCAACAGAGTTAGCTCTACTGTAATTGAGAGAAGAATTTGGCCTAGCATCTGTAATAAATCATTAATGAGCATGTAGTAAGTTAAGTTTTAATGATTAATTAACAATGTATTTTTTGGAGAAAAGTATTCTTAACATGTCCTTAATGTATCAAGTGATAATTACAATATTAAAAGCTGACTGATTAAAGCCATTAATTATATGCTTAATTTATTTACTAATTAAGCTTTAACATATGTATAGTTAAGTAATTGCTAATGAGTATTTCACATTTGTTAAACAGGTCTGGCAGTAATTACATGGGAAACACTATAAAATGATTCTTCTAGTGATTATATGAAAAAAATGCAACATTCTTTGGATTTCTTTTTCTTGTTTTGTTTTGTCTTGTTTTTTCCCTCAGAATGAATTACTTGGCTTGCATTTTCCTCCTTGCTGAGTGGAATGCATACTAGAATGCAAAAGAAGTAGTAAATGCTCCATCCCTGGCAGTGTTCAAGGCCAGGTTGGCAACATGGTCTAGAGTGAAGTGCCTCTGCCCATGGCAGGGAGGTTGGAATTAGATGATCTTAAGGTCCCTTCCAACCCTAACCATTCTGTTATTCTGTGATTCTATGAATGCAAACTTCATGGGTCTGAAAAGGCAGTGTTTCTGTACAAATACGATGAAATACACTTCTGAAGAACAATTCAGTAATGCCTGCATGAAAACAACTGTCTTTCCCCTTCTACACATGGAGCTAAAGCCTGCAGCATTCATAGTTTGTATTCAGATCTTACTCAGGCAAAATTTCAGCTGATGTTAATGGAAGTTTGTTATGCTAAGACCAGAGCAGTTTGTTCTTTCTTTATCATGGCAAAAACTTTTGGCTCCTTAGCTGGAATCTTATGTCTTTAATTCATATATGATGTGGGAGAGAGATGTATCTTTCAGTCTGATGTAGGTTCCTTAAATCATAGCACATGCAGTACCTATTGTTACATTCCTTACTTGAAGTCTTATAGTCTGTGCAGACAAAACTCCAATTAAAGCTGATGAAAGTTTTGCCTAAGCAAACAACAAAGCAACAGCATCACTTTTAGACATACCTGACTACGCACAGTGAACTCCCAAGCTCTTTATTCATTTAAATTCTAATTGCATCCTAAGTAAAACCTGAAGCCCAAGTTTCAGCTACTTGCCCAAATTTTATCACAAAATACAGAGGAAAAGACATTCCCTCTTTTTCCAGCTCTGTGGTCCACATGTTGACTTCAGGAATATGTTACGTCAACAGAGATTCTGACATGCTTAAAATATAAATAGCAATGACATACTGCCTGTAGCATGGTTTGGTGGAAAGAAACTGTACACCATGAAGAAGTGTTCAAGAAGGGGTTAGTGTTATGGCTATAATTACTTCTTACTCCATCAGGTGATAAATGAGCAAGACACCTACAGCGTTGACTTGTGGGGGTAGAGCCTAGTAATGAGACAATCCCCAGCCTAGTTAACAACCTGGAGGATACTGTTGGAGGATAGAGACCTGGAGATATTTAAGCAGTTTTCCTCCCTTTCCTATTCTTAGACTTGATTCCCTCAAGCTTGTGTGTATTTCTACGAAATCCCAGCGACTCCCTCTGCCTTTTTCTAAATTTGGATTCTGGGGACACCTTTTCCTCCCATCTCACATTCTTCCCTCTGGATGCATCTCCTTAGTGCTCTAATTTTTATCTAGCAGGTGAAAGTGCGTGTTGACCCAGAGCACATTCCTGGGAGAGCAAAATTAAATAGGTTCAGTAGGTCTGGGATGCACATAAACAGGTCTTAATGTAGTGTGCATTCTCATGCCATGCATTAATGAAGTGGGAGATGGATTGAATCTCACCAAAGCATGGCTTTTTGCAAACTTTCTATGCTGCCACCAGATCAGAAATGGACAGGAGTGACAAATGGACACAAGGGACTACACCCCAAATACAGGGCTTAGCCCTGGCTTGTATACATCCTTGAATTTTCTGCCAGCAAAGCCTCATGTAATTGATTGCCAAGACTCCCTGCATCTGCCTAACTGGAGCTGTGTGACAAATCCAACCCAGACCAGGATAAAATTCCAGAATCATTCCCAAGGAGAGATTAAATTACATTTATATAACACATGGCATTAGTCAGTTATATGAAAATTCATTCTTCTAGTAAAACTGGGATTTGTATTTATTTAAGAGATAACAAACAAGGGATAAGGACACTAACTGAACATGGGAAGTTACTGAGCAAAGATTTAAGAGTTCAAAAATCACATATATATATTTTTTAAATTGGTATTAACAAGGAATTTCAACCAAATGTCCCCCAAAGGAATCAAGTCTGTAACTGAGTGGCCTTAGCACCCACTGGCATCAAGAGTTTAAAGAAAATATATTCTAAGGCTGACAGATGTTACTTTGAATGATCTATGTAGACATATTCCTTGGAATTAAGTAGGGATGTTGCCTACCACACAGGAACAGTTGTGGTCAGGCTATTACCTGATGTGATCCAGTAATCAAAATTCTGCAGCTGAATTTCACAGCTTCCAGGACAATCTGGGGGGCATCTGGGGGCTCATAAAAGGAAGGTTATCTACATTAATACTCTATTCAGATTGCACTAACAACAGTGCTTCACTGGTTGTCAGTGAGCTGGAAAGATTTTTTCTTCTTTGTTCCATATTTTGTCTTAGGGACAGCCAAGTGGTTCACCTTCTTCTGAAGCCCTGAAGACCAACCATCGGAGCTATGGATTTTTATGTAGGTCTTAATGAAGTTAGCAAAGCGTGTAGGATCAAACTTTACCTAAAATATCAGGAAATGTCTCTTCTGACTGCTTTCATTGTAAATTCTAATGAACAAAACTGAGAGGAGTTAATTCCATAAGCTGTCCTCTCTGCCTGCACAGCAGCATCCCTTCTCTGTCTGCACAATATGCCGAAAGTCCAGCCCAGAAATACTCACATCTCCTACGGACGATGGGTATGAGCAGTCAGAGTGCGCACTCCATTTCCAAACTGTTGGAAGAATGATCACTACTGACAGGCTCAACATGGTAGGGACATAGCACTGGTTCAGCTCTTGCAGCCTGTGGATCATTGCTGATGAGGGTTCCACAGCTGGACTACAGTACTCTTCAGCCCTAGTTGACTTTTTAACGTAAAGACATCTGGTGGTCTGAATGGAAGGCTGAGAGGAGAATTGTGACCCATGATTCAAAGCACTCCACGGAGGAGTTTAACTTTCATGTAAGTTCTATCAATGCTGTGCTGAGCAAGAAAAAAAATACAACCAGGAATACTAAAAGAAAACTGTCTATTGAATGCCATTCTCATGCGAGTATCTTTACAGCTACATTTTTCACTGTGGTTCTTTTATAAGCAAGGTGCACAGAAGAAAGAAATTGCTGATAGTAGGGTCCAAATCATGATGCCCAGAAAAGCTAAGCATTTTCCTTAGAAAAACCTTGCTTTTACCTCACCAGGAGATTTTCCTCAGTAAGCACTTTGAAATGGTTATTAGGAACTAGAGGGCTTGGAGCACAGAAAACGGAAAGTTAAACTACCTGCACGACAGAGCCTTCCTCCGCCAGTCAAGCTAAAGCACTCTGGGAAATTTCACAGTACACTCATAGGCTTAGCTGGTACTACAAAATGAAATTGAGATCTTTTTTGAACAAATTTTTCCTTCCTGAGAAGTCAATTAACCATCTTTAAGTTCTATGGAAACTTTAGAGAGGAAAAGAGGGGGAAATTTCAGGAACAGAAAACTAAGTGGGGTATTGTTTTGAGACACCTTTAGATTCCTTCTAAAAGACTGCAGAGAAACCAGGTTTCTTCAACTCTACATCTTTATTCTTCTTTTCTAGACCAGGGTCTCAAGCTCATACTGAACATGCCTTTGTGCTCCTAACTCATGTGCAACACATACAGCTGTGTGCAGTGTAATGGTCATTTGCAGAATGTACCAGAAATTGCTATAAAGGTTAGATAAATTTAGTGTCTGTACTGCTAAATAGCACAGGTCAGGAACTGTTCCCTCTCTCTGAGGCCAAGTGGAATGGCAAGACTTGCATCTACCTATTTAAACTTTCTCTCCAACAAAACAGGGAGGCCATCTTCAAACCCCCTTTTGAGAAGGATGTCTCGAGCAATACCCAGGTATTAGGCATAGTGTTAATCAGCATAGGGCAAAACAGGGAGAATGCTAACAATTAAACATACAGTCTAAAGACAGGACAGTGCCTGAACTCATGCCCTGTGCCTTGGCATAGCAACACCTGTATTATGGTGGAAGATATAGTGGAAGAAACATCAAAGAAAATCTGCAGTGAGATCTGTACATTTGTTACATCTAATCACATAATTTTCAGAAATGACCTTCCCAGGCATATTGTCCTTCATTATTGTTTGCCAAGTTTATTCTACCTATGTCAAGAAACTCACTGTGAAACTTCCACTGATTTAAACAATACCAGGATTTCAGTCGTATGGGATGAGATGGTTCTGAGCAGTTCAGCTGTGAGTCCTTGTGCCATATCAAACTGCAAATTGACCAGGCCCCCAGATGTATTCCTTAGAGAGGGCTGTCTCATCTGAGGAGTTCATCACCTCTTTCCAGAGACCGGCCTGAAAAACTACCCCAGACTCCAACACTCAACCCCTGTGGTAAAGCAACAGTAGTGATGGTGATGTTTATCCACATGATGGAAATGAGAGAAAAGGGCACACAAGAAAAGTGAGGCAGAATAGAGAGAATCATCTGGATTAAGACCTAAGACCTTCACTTGCCTAAAAATCAAACCAAAGTGAATTTTGCTTGCAGATCACTGCCATAAGTATTTGTCATTGTCTCCTGGTATGTTTCTTGTGAAGTTTGGAAATAAACCCAAAGCAACTTCTGATCAAACTGGTTTGGCAAACTGATAAATCTGTCTTCACTTAGATTGCTGGACAAGAGGCACAAAATGTGTCCATCTGTATTCCCAATGTAGTATTTACACCATGCTCTGTAAGACTCCCCAAATTAGTATAATGTTGACAATGGCCTAGGGTTTCAATACCCCAAGAGTAACTTTGGTTTTACTGGAGCAGATCCCTTTGAATTAAATATTGGTTGGGATGTTACTGTAGCCCTTACTAATCCGAAAAATACTTCGGAAGCATGGGTCACTCCTTCAGTAGATAGACTAAATAGATATAAATTTATTGAAAAAGTGTATTGTTTATTCTGTCTTTTGCTTTGATCACTAAGTAGCATCACACATTTGGAATATGAGAGACACAGATCTTGGAAACCAAAACCTACACTTAAGAGGTTATTTTCACTTCCTCTCTCCCTACACCCCCCATGAGTTTTGGATTTTTTTGGTTTCCACTAGTTTGAACTACAGCTATCTGTAGTTCATAAAGGAAAGTTTTAATGCTAATGTTTTCAATTATTTCATAATTTTATTTATTGGTTTCTAATGGATAAATTTAAAGGCTTGTTGTTTACACACAACATTTTTATCTCTCACTTGATTTAAACATGTTAGCTAAACAGCCCCTGGTTTACTTCTTTTAGGAAAAGGAAACATTCAAAGTGACCAAATATTGTACTTGCAATGACTGGAATACCAGTTACTGCTGACTTCAGAAAGGGTCACTGCCGGCAATGTTTTTCCCAAAGGCAAGATAGTAGTTCTCTCATTGAGCAGAGCCAGCTTTTTTCCCCTCTCTCTCTTTTTCACTGCCAATTTCACTACTGATCTTGTGCAATAAAATGTGCTTGTCAACGAAAATGTCAACCAAGTTTAAAAAGAATAGTCTAAGTAAAACAAAAAAGTAAATTATTTAAGTAGAGTTGTAGTTGAAACTTGAAAGAATTTTGTTTGGTGGTTTTTTTTACATCATTCTGCCAATGGAGGAGGAACTCTGAATTTCTAACTAGTGAAGCCTTGTCATAACTGGGGCTGACAGTTCACATTGAAAATTCTGTTTTCTTCTTTCCCAGGAAAGCAAGTCAAAGTTAAACCAACAAACTACTGCTGGCAAGTGCCTTACCTTTGTTCTGTGCTTCCTTATAAATTAGCCACTTCTATTTTCTGGCTTGCTTGTAAACGGAATTCCTAGAATTTAGGGTCTCATATAAAGTATATTATTTAAAAATTCTAATGCCTCCATTTAGACAGTGGCTAAATTTAGAGTGTAAGAATCTGAATCAGCAAATGTTCTTAGATAGTAATGAACATAATGGAAATACACTGTAAATTTTGGACAGAATATGATGAATTCAGCTGGAAATCTGAACCACCAGCTCTCAAACTTAGTAATGTTTAAATATCATGGAAATTAAAGCATTTATATGAACACATCAATGCTACATCTGATCTCTCAGTATGATGACACAGTATGATACTGAATTTCGTATTTGCTTACTGACATTCCCGCATACAAAATTCCACCGAAATGCACAAAACTGGACCGTTGCACATTAGAGTTTGAATGTATCTCAATGTAAAAAAATTTTACTGCAGAATTGCAGTTATAGCATTGTGTGCATGGAACTCTCTATAACCATACTTTTTTTCTATATATCTATATATACATAACCTCTATTCTCCGCTAATTGACTTATCAGCATATACTACAGTATATACATGGCCAGTTCATTAGGTTAATTTGTTCAAAAATATTAGAAGCATTAATTTCTGGCTTATAGCTAATGGCTGCTCCCAGCCAGTGTCTTGTTTCATCATTAGTGTCAGCTAGATTATAACTCACACCCAACTGTTTTTACACTACCTAATAGAATCAATTGATGCAATGGTTGACAAGATGCTGTTTTGCATTTTGTCATCTCACTAATGCACATGGCTTAAAGGCATTGGCATCCATAATGTGGGGCAGTTTTGCAGGAGGCACAGAATAGGCTGAAGCTGCAAGGGCCATTTTCATAAAATATTAATGAAATTGAAAAATACACTGGGGTTGAAGGCTTGTCTGCTAAATGTAAGGTAAAATCTATTCTGTTCTGCTTTCTGATGACTGTAATTAGCAGCCCTAATTAAAAATTCAAACCTTGTGTATATTTGAAAGCATGAATCTTAGCTCTCATAGTGTTTATTTCCTTTACAAAGTATTTTATTTTACAACACTAATTGAACAGGATCCTTCCTAGCCTGACAGCCGCAGCTGGCTGGAGCCAGTTTATGTATCCAGTCTCTCTAGACTACTTCCTTTTGTAAGCAATAAAACATCTTTAAAAAACATGTATATGCTCTCTATGAGCTATTAACTCTGTGTCACCCAGTGTGGAACTGGCCATCCGCACACATGCATTGTTGTTTCCTTCACTTAAAAGTGACCTCTTTGAAAAGACAGCTTTTTTCTGATCTTCAATATTTAATGTGGATTTACTTACATTAAATGACCACCTTTCTTAAGGAGACTTGGCCCAATTCTGACATTATTTATGAACAGCATATGCTGTGCAAAACAACGGAAGGAATCACCATTAGTTCCAGTAGAAAAATCAACTTTTTATCATCACTTTGTGTAGTTATTTTGAAATTCATGGTCAAGATACTAGGGCCCCACTAGGGAATATGTGACTGCAGCCCAAGTCCAAATTGATTAAAACCGCATTACTCTCTGGAATCCAATGTACAGCAAAGAAAACCATGTGAATGTGTTAAGTTCCCACTGTTCTATTTCCTCTTTTCACTATTTGCCTCAGGAATGGCTCTGAACTGTACCATTTCCTATTTTCCTTTCTATGCTGTGGTAAGAAGGCAACACCAGAATTTTAATATCCATAATCATAAGCAACATTTTCCCTCAGAATATTCTAATTTTGAAGAGGTAGTCTTTCAGCTCCTCATGTCAGACCAGTAAGGCAATTCTAGGAGGGGACAAGGTGGACGGACAGAAAAAGGTGTTGGAAAGCTCCAGTGTGGCTTTGCTAACCAAGTTCTTTACCGATTTATGTGAGAAAATTAAATTTGATGATGCAACCTGTCTGTCACAAAGGGTTTGATCCTGAAATTCTTGCTCAGGCAAAATTGACCTCAGTGAATGTTTAGCCTGAGTAAGAAATGCTGGAGCAGTTTCAAAGATTAGCAGGAAAATAATAATTAAAAAAAAAAAAAAAAAAAGTAAGAGACACCCAAAATAACCCAGTCCTGAAGAACTGGGACCCACATGCCAATAATTTGGGCTGTAAAATTCCAAATGTCTTTGAATGATACATATCACTAATTTGTAATGAAGAAATAAGAGTTTAACCTGAAGTATACATCTCTTTTTAATATCAGAAGATCATTTACATGCTGTCAGTGTTTAAATTTCTGAAACAGTAATTCTGCATTGTAATACAACTGGAACATTCTTAACAGTTTTCACAAAATTATTTAGATATTTTTATTTTTAAATTCTGTTTCAAAAAGTTAAGCTTGAATAGTTTCTTTTAATCTTTCACATCCACCCTTTCACCATCTGTAGCCAAGGAGCACACAACCAAGAAGTCTTCTAAAAAACCCTCATTCCCACAGATGTACCTCCACAAATGTTTCAGACAAAGCAATGCATGTCAGTGAAATTTTATTTTTCTGAAAAATATTCAAGCAAGTTCTGTTAAATGATTCTAAAAATCACTACAGGATACACCAAGGGACTAGAAGGGCAACACGACCTATGTTTACTACTGACTGGCTCCTCCCTACGATGGGATGTCTTCCCCTCACACTGTTTTCATAGTTTTCGACTCAAAACTCACTTTTTTAGTCTGTGCGGCACCTCTGTCACCAGTACTTGGAAGGCATCCAGTGGGTTGAATACATGGTTCACATATCTCAGTTCTTTATTAGAATGAGAACAGGATTTGCAGTCTTCTTCTCTTTCCATGCTCTATTTTCCGCATAAAAGGCCAGAGTGAAACTGCAGCCTGCTTTACCTGTAGGCCAGAGCATGCTCTGGGATACCCCATCAGGTAAATCTAGAGGCATCCACGGTTCTTCAGCACACCAGTCTTTAATACTCATGTTCACTGCTTTTTTTTCCTTCCTTTCACTTACCTTTTTTGAATTTAAGAACTTATGTAGGTACTAACAAACCATGCTATGAGTTTTCACTGGAATTTCACAAGGAGGTTCCGTTCTGAGATCCTTGAGGAAAACTCCTTGCCTCCTAGAAGCCAAACCATTTCTAGATCACTTTTAGCAACTAGTGCAACTAGTTTATAGTAGTCACCAAGTCTCCCTCGGTAGTCAAAGGGGAGTGTCTTAGAGGGCAATTCAGCCCACCTTTACTAAGCCCTTAGCATTGCTGAACTGAACAGCTCTCCAGAGAGAGCTCACTCTCTCCATCAGCTATAGAGGAACTACTTTAAAATAAACCACAGATGACCACAGGTAGGTATGATGTATCTAACCTTAATGTTAGCTCTTTGAATGACAATCACAGTTTTCTCCTGTCATGACAGCTGAGTAGTTCATTAATTCTTTAGACGCCACTCTGCTTATGGAGGGCCTGTTCTTATAAATATCTTTATGCCTTCACAGATCTGAAAACCATAATACATGAATGGTCCAAAGCCAATTACAAGCCAGCAATTAGGAAAACTGTGTAAACTGTGAGGTTTTCACTAGTCTTTTTAAATCTTAAAATTATTATTTGTTAACAGCAGTTGAGCACAGAACTGTCCTGAACTTTTTGAAACCATTTCAGGCAGAAGAATATCTACAAATGGTCCAGATACCATGTGGCTGAAACTAGAGACTGTAGGTTGCCCCAGTACTGCCAAAAGAGATTTATGTAATATAAGCACAAAAGAAATATTAATTCATTAGCTTAAATAAAATACAGTTATATAAGCTAAACAACATAGCAGTGTTATGAGTTAGATGATGTGTCTATTATTTGCTTAATAAGTTGGATTCAGGAGGCATTGGCTGGATTTGATATATCACTGTTACAGGCAGTTTATAACCTAGAGACAAAGATGATAGTCCATGCCCCATAGAGCTTGTTATCTATGGTGTTTACATGATTATTAACTGATTTTTGGAAAAGGTGGTTGCCCCTGCAGAATTCTATTTCAGTATTTTTATATATATTTTTCTTGAAAATGTTTTTATGCATCTTTACATTAACCTTTAGTTTAAGACTTAACTGAACTTCCTATATTATAGTGACTTCTGAGGAACAATTCATGGAGGAAAAACCACCATACTATTCTCTTTCCTATAGCGGCTCATTTTGAGCCCCATTAAGAGCACAAAAGTTAATGTTAAATGCAGAAAAACATATTTCCCAGTTAAAGTCAAAATAAGGGACATACTGAAAACCCTTGGTGCAGGATGCCCAAGATAAAGTGGTTTAAGGTTGTGCTTTAAAATGATGAAGCTAAACATTTTCTTTAACACAAATATTGCTTGCTCTTATGACTCAGCATTGCTCATCTATGTTATTGTCAGTAGAGTGACCTAATACATACTTGCTTTGGTGGATCTCACATAAGTTTAGTTTTAAAATAGCGACTTTATTTTTTTTCACGAAGGGAAAATAGAACAGAAGACCACTAAAATTTGGCAGGTTTTAAATTATGGTTCGGAGATTAAAGTAATTACTTTTAAAGAGTCATAAACTGATATGTTGCTGGATTTGTCTCTTTCTTCCTTCAAGCTGTCATACCCCAGGCAATTGCCTTCACATTAGTTATATCATTACTTCTCCTCTCTCCGATCAATGACAGCTTCTCCCAGCAAGGACACACTCAAAATGAGGAGATACTTTCAGGGGCATTTCCATTCCATCCTCATTTTGCAGTTATTTCTCCTAACAGGACCCTAGCTAATAAAGCCCTTTTACAACCCACAGATGCATATGACACTTTTTAAGCATGCTTCACATTCACTCATGTAGATGAATAGCTTTAAGGATGAGCAGAGGGGAGGAGAACTTGACCTGCTGACCTAAGCAAATTAGCAGGGTCATGAATTCAGTGCTGACATCTGCCTTCAATCCACAGTTAAAGGTGTTGCACTTAGGATTTTGGGGATCCCATTAATGTAGGGGGAGGAAGAAAGCAAGATCTCACTACCCACTTGTGGAGAGGGAAATAGCCTTATATACTCATTACGGTTCATGCTTTTATGTCAGAGAGGGGAATGGATTATTTTTTCCCATTCAAGCCACAGAGCAAGGACTGATAAGATGGCCAGAAAGTCCTTATCCTTCCGTCCTGAATCATACACCTGTGTTTTTTTATTTTGTCTTTTATTTTGTATATAGAAATAGGTCTACTCACATATACAAGAACAGAAACACATAGAGAACATAACAGAAACTAGGTTAATTCTGTGACATAGCAAAAATCCTTAGGAAAGTTCTTTTTTGCCTTGTCCTGTAATGTGATCATTCAAAGAGTACTGACTATAGCGCTGGTTTATAGATCTGTGCAATACGCAAGGATAGAGGAGGAGGCTGTGGGAAAGGTTTTTGTATTGTTGGGTGAAGAGGGAGCACTTCCCTGGTGCATTTTTTGAGATAATGGTGCCTGCTTCAGACTTGGTAAAATAGGCTGAAGGAGTTGTTCTGAAGTGCTTTTGATCAGCCTGGTCTGAAGACAACAGACTGTGCTCCTAAGTGCGGTGCCTGTATTAGGAGACATAAGCAACTGAAAATATACCACATGGAGGGGAAAGTATCTACACATGATCTGTATCTCTACTGCTTCACAATAAGTTATTCCTGCCATATCTTTTTAGTCGCTTACACATTTTCTTATTGTAAAACATGTATTCAAAGTCTAACATTTGCAGTTTCAGGGCATGTTCAAACAGTCATCTTATTTAAAACATTAAAAATATATGCTGTTTACAAAATCTGTTTTCTCCTCTCCTCTCTTCTCTTTTTCTCTCCCTCTTTGCCTTGCATTACCTTGCTTTGAATTCAAATGACCTGTACTTCTTCAAAATTACCCTTTCATACAGAAGTATGTGTACCCACAGATATGAGGGGTAACGATTCTTAGAGATCTGATTACAGGTGGGGAGTTCAAATAAAAGGCTTTTTTTATGATCACTTTTTAAAAAAAACATCAAAATCACATAGGCAATAGGGAAGCAAAGTAAAAGCAGTAGCAGTAAAAATGACCAGCAAACACTGCTTTGGAGTGCACATAGCATGAGTAAGAATTTTAAATGAAGCTTAACACAAAGCTAGCTGTATTGGGGTTGGGGGGAGTGTTTGGGTTGTGTATTAGCCTTTCCGTATTCGAGCCGTATATCATATATTCCTACAGATCTTCCCTTCCCTCCCTCCAGGGTTTACTCTTTCTCCCACTACCTTTTTCTTCCTTTTCCCCACCTCCTTCTGCCGTTTATGTGTTTTGATTGATAAGGGTTAAATGGCAAACAACCACCCTCTAAAGCAGCAGCTGGGGCTGGCATTCCGTCTACGTAGACATACAGGGATATCTCAAAACACACCATTCTGTGATAAATCAGCTTCCTAGCTGTCTTGTATATGGCATGACTGGATAATGTTATGTGTCTGGTTTGGCCCAAAAGCTGCTTTCTCTAAGACTGCATCTTCCCTTCCACTGCCCCAGCTCCCTCCTACATTTCAAGAAGTCTGTCTGTCACTTAAATAGATGCACGTCAGCCAGGGTGGTCTTCGGTCCTTCTAGGACATTGACCTTAGCTCTTCTGGCATCTCCTGTGGGCAGAGGCAGCTGTGGCACAGAGCACCTGGCCACATCTGGGACTGCAGCCCTCAGAGTGGCCAGCACAGGCCTACTCTTCTCTCGTAGGTTACGAATAACCCTCGTTAAAGTCCACAGAGTTACTTACATCCCACGAAGAGGAAACCTCTCTGAAACGACCAGAGAGACACCTGTAAATTTCTAACACTTTAGGCAGATAAACACAGCAAGGAGAAATAGCATTGTGCATGTGCAACTAAGTTGGTACAAATGGAGTATCACTGCTTTGTTCCAAGGTCATAACATAGTTTGCTCATTTAAACAAAAAAACCTGAAACAATAACAAAAATTCCTCAAATTCTAAGGTGCTTTTTTGTTTTTGCAAAGGCCAGAGTTACTCTTACAGCAGATTTGGACCTCATCAGCAGGTGTTCTGAGATTTATGGCTTGGCTTCAGATTGGCTTTAATACATAAAATACATGCTTACACGTACTTTCGTTTGATCAGTTTGGTAGATCGAACAGGCAGGGATTCTTTGAAAAAAACTCACCTAGCAAATACTTTTTATTAAACAGACGTTTTAGCAGGGCCTCTTGTCATAGAACAAGGATAATTGTTTTAAGCTAAAAAAGGGAAGATTCAGGCTGGATGTGAGGAAGAAATCTTTACAGTGAGGATGGTAAAATCCTGGCACAGGTTTCCCAGAGATGTGGTGGATGCCCCATCCCTGGAGACATTCAAGGCCAGGCTGGATGTGGTTCTGGGCAATCTGATCTAGTTGAAGGTGTCTCTGCTCATTGCAGGGGAGTGGGATTAGATGACCTTTGTAGGTCCCTTCCAACCCAAACCATTCTATGATTCTATGACATTTTTGGACAAACCCTTCAAGTATTCTGCTGTAGGATTTTACAAGTTACTGTAAAATGTTGTACTTGGGCAGCAAGAAGAGTTGTGCAGCCTGAAAGTCCACTGCACCTTCAGGAAAGAAACCTCTGATGAATGTGAATTCACTGGCATGAAAATCCTGTTACAGACCAATGGCAAATCTGCTTCACATGTTAGAAAGGCTGTGACTGTATCTTTGATATTTTTGCAGAAGAATTCACTTTGTAGAAGTGGCCTAACGCAAAGTATCTAGAAATGAAGTAAGAAAAAAACAGCCAGGTTTAGCTATCACTTTCAGATTGGTGAGGTTGCTACCCTACATATCTTAACTGCACTCAAGGGCACTCTGTAAATTACTGTCAATCTTTTTCCAAAGACCAAAGATAGGTATATGTTTGTCTTAGTTTTGTAAAGCACAGGGAGATGTGTGGTTCATGACTCCACCATACATATGCATTGCATCCATTAAGAGCAGCATCTGGATTTAAATGATCAGGAAGAAAATCAAATCTGCTGCTAGACCCTGGAGGTCATTGCAAGAGTTTATGGAAATCAAACCAGTTTTATTGAATACTCATTCTAAATAATCTATTTATTTTGCAACTTTCAGTTTTAAAATAAACACACAGCTGGAGGACCAGATTTATATGGTATATGTTGGCTGTGCTGCACAGCTTTGGTGATGTAAAACATCTATAAACTTGTGTTAACTGGGCTTGTTAACTGAGTTTGGCTCCCTGTTGGGTTTACAGCTGTTTCATATTGCCAGGGCAGAGCAGAAACTCGAAGTAGACTCGTCTATCCGTTCTCACTGATGTGAGGCACAAGAGAGTATGCAGGACAGTGGAGAATCAGGGCCACTGGCAGTAAACAAACATTATTTTAGTGGGAAAGAATAATTATATAAGGGCACTATAAAGAAAATTTGTCTTTGTTGTGTGCAATTTTAAGGAAGAGAAATTAAACAGGCAAAACTTCTCTGGAGTATTTTTCCAGTTTTAGATATAATCACAAACACACTTTCCTGTATACTGCCATATTCTCTGCTGCTACGTAGCTAGTTTAAAAAAAAAAAGATGGATCACGATGGGAATTAGCATCAGAGTGTGTTAATGGCATTATGTTTTAACTCTTGACTGCATCTAAGAACAGTTCATAAGGAATTCTAATAACTCTGATGCTCCCAAGAATGTCTTGTTAGTAGGTCTGTATGTTTTATGGAGACACACAGAACAAATTCCTGCTGACAGACAAGGACAGAAGGTGAATGTGGGGAAAAGTCACAAGCCATTCCATGGCAAAGGACAAACATGTTGCTGCATGCATTAAAAATGAAGTAGCAGTGTGCTGTGTGGGTATATATATTTTAGTTCAACTGTGAGTACATGTTTCAGACTGCTGCATACTCAGCTTTCTTTTTAAGTCTGGTAGCTGCTGCTTCATAAATAGCTCCTGACCTTACTAAAATTTTGTTGCAGTCTTCTCATTGCAGGCATTAGGTCACTCATTGTTAATGAGTGTATTAGATAATAGATGTTAACTCCAGCACATTGCAGTGTTTCAACAAAGTGCATTCCCTAGCAATGAACACAAAGTGTCACTGTGACCACACACTAATAATTCCAAGAAATACAATAACTTTTACCTAATTTTGAATTTATTTACTTCTCATGCGTGTGCTCATTTGGAACTTCTCGCATTAATTATCTTCACTCCAAGTTGGGCCAGTCTGGAATTCTAATTATCTTCATTTTTACAATTCATATCTCTGAGGTCTTGGAGTACTTTGGAGCTGAACACTGGGCTGTACATAATCAAGGCAGAAAAGAGACAGGTGGCAATATTATACATTTCAATTGCCTTGTCTGATGTGCCCCTTTTGTAGAATAATGAACATTGGAGAAACAAATTGGTCTGTCAGACTCAATAAGAACCCAATGCCCTGAGCTGCTGGTCACTAATGCTTCCTGTACTTGATCAATGTGCTGCAGGAGATGTTCTGTTCAAACCAGTTAAAGATGAGCAGCAGCAGCAGTGGCAGCAGATTTGGCAGCAAGACTGGGAGAGTGAGCGAGAGCACCCACAGGGCTGGAGTTTCCTTGAGCTAGTGAAGAGACTAGCAAAAGGAAAAACAAAGTGCTTAAAGGAAAACCCTGCAAAGAAATAGACTTCCACTGTGTCCTGTTAATAGAAAAGTAAGGGGAGGCCAGTTCTTTCCTCCGAAATGTTCTGTTAAAATGAACAAGCAGATGATTTCTACAAAATGACATCATAGCAGGAAAAAAGGACATTCTAGATCTCTACAATTAAACTCAAACCATTAGAATAACCAGTGTGAGAGGTAAGAAGTTGATAAGGATCAAATTTTTGACCTGTAGTTGTGATCAGAAAGCCTGAATTACCATAAGCAATTGTAACATAACACAATTGCCATGCACCTGGTAATAATGTTCAAGGCATAAAATCATTTTAAGTAAACTAAAAATAAAGTAAAACAAATAGGAAAAGTTTTGTAATAACATCACTTTTGAATCATGTCCATAAACAGCTTTTGAAACTATTAAGTGAGCAAATAGAAAACAATGTCTGTGCAGGAAAAGGATAAAAAGTGATTTACGCCTAACACACCAGATGGACAATTTGTTCAGTGGGTCTTACTGGCATAAATCTAGACAGCTGAAGGGTATCTAGGAGTCTGCACTCAGGAAAAGCAGAAGATAACAAGAATAGATGAATGAAATACCACAGCTTTTCTTACTGAAAAGTAGACCTCAAAGAAGCAACTTACAGATGCGTGTTAAAAGCCATGGTCAGAGCAGACTATTAAGTTATTTTCCACTCTGCATCTTGCCTGGACAGCATGTTGAGGGCTTCCAAATCTTTCAGCAGAATGACGATACGAGTGGCTACATGGGCTTCTTGAAAACTTAGCAACACTGGGAAAGAAAAAGAGCTGGAACATGGAGGAAAGCTTGAGCTGGACTTCACATTCACAGAGAGCCTCATAAAGATACTCAGGATGGGACTGTGCTAAATTTATCAGTCTGAAGGTCAGTTGTTTCTAGTCTAAGCTAGACATTTATGCACTCAAAAGTTGACTGGCATAAATAGGCATTTCTAAAGGTTAGTTCATCCCTGGTAATTTGTACAGATATTGCAGGATGGAAGGTGCTTGCCTTTCTCCACTAAGAGCCAAAGCTAAGTCAACTGAATCCCATCTTCTCTGAATATACAGGGAGTTCCTCTCTGAATTCTTCCAGTTTTACTCTGATTCAGCATTTCTGCTGATTTTTTTCTTATTTTATTGATAAGAATGACAGTTAATGATAATTTTCAGAAAAAGTCTAATACTTCCCAAAGAAAAGAATGAAGATAATGAGAATTGGAATAATTAACCTTCATATGCTGATCATTTCTTAAAACTAGGAAATATTTTTTTACGAGTAGCTTTTTTTCATTAGAGCAGGATTGGGAGATTGCGCAAAAGGGTTGGATATATGGGGTCACATAGTTTGATATTTTGTTTTCAGAATAAAATATTTATCCTATTAAAAACCAAAACCAAAACAACAACAACAAAATAATACAACCCAAACAAAAAATACAAACCAAAAAAACCCAAATAGGAAACCAGAATCTAAAATTACTCATTAAGACAACATCATTTCCAATAAATTTAAAGCATAGGAGTACAGAAGATCTACAAATTTGTCTCTAAATGTATTACTATCCTTTTATAAAAGCCTGAAAAAGAAATGTGTATTTTTAATAATCATTCTTTAAGTATGGCCATTCTTATTTGGTTTGATAAACAAAGAAGAAATGATCCAAACTAATCCAGTACATTAGGAAACACTAAGGCCAAACTCCTCTTCACCCTGGAGAATCACAGTTATTCACAATTATTATGCCAACTTACGTACCTCTGAAAAAATATTAAAATCCAATTCTTTCATCAGCTGTAGAACAGCAGCAGCTACAACTGACACAAGAGCAAAAAGAACTGTTGCAGATTCCCAGGATAGAGAATGAAATTAAGGAAACAGTATTTGTGTTGGAAAGCGGGAAAGACTATGCCCCCAATGGATTTGATGTAGAATTTTTAAATACATTTGAAAGTGAAATCATATCAGGCTTACAGGACTATGTCACCAAGCTTTTGAGAGAGGATCGCTCCCAGATTCCCATAGGGAAGCAACCATCTTTCTGCTTCTCAAACCAGATTATGATCCTCTGGAGGGGATATCCTTTCGATAATTAAGGTTATAATCACAGTCCCATTTTACGGCTGATTTTGATCTTCCATATGAAACTTCCATATGCCTATGCAATAAAGTCACACAAAATAACCAGAGAATCTGCATCAAGCTTACATAAATGTACATTAATAACTCATATTTCTAACCACAATTAAAAACCACACATACGCACATTTTTTTTCTGCCACAAATGGATAATACAAATTTCTCTTAGACTATTTACAAGCATTATTCTCAAGAAACAGCTATCCTTTATTGCCAGATACTGTCTCATATAAAGAAGGAGAAAGGACTTTTTGAATTAGTTATCATAGGTTTAACTTTTCAAAAAACACTCTTTCCAGGTGGGAAAACAAAAACGAAAACAAAAGAAACAGAGAAATTATATTTAGCCTGACTAAATGTTTCCCCACTAGCATGAACAACGGTAATGAACAGATGGATGTTACACTCTGTATTAACTTGGGTAAAATGAGCAGTGAGCAAAACTGTTACAATATCCAGTAATTCTTAACCTCTTCTTTCAAAAATTAAGCAGAACAATATGTTCTCTTATCTTGCATCAAAACTATTGTCTCTTCATAAAAAGGGACAAGATTTAGTAGTTTCTAATAATTACGGACTGCACCTCATGATGACAAACCTTATATACAGTCCTATCTTCATGCAAGTCAATGGATCTGCCTCCACTTTTGGTGGCTGTAAGAAAATACAGAACCACAAATCTTTCTCTCACTGATAAGAATTTACTGGTGCCATAGAAACACATATGTGAACAGCAAGGATTTTTGAGAATTTACCAAAGACTGTCCTGCAGGCACATGGCGTGATGTCCTCAAGCATCTTAAAGCAGGCCAGAGAGTATCTCCTATTTGTCCACATATTAACAGCCCTCTTCTCCCTGAGGCCCTTGGAGGGAACCTCTATTAATTGTGGAATGATTCTGACATGATGACTCTCAAGGATATTTGTAATGAAAGAATGTTTAGGCCTTTTGAGAGATTAGTGAAATATCAGCCGTACACCAAAACAACACGTTTATAGATATTTACAAATAAGACATTATCTGTGGGACATAAATTGAGGAATTTTTGTACCCCTGAGTTCATTCCCTTTGAATACTAGCTTTTAATTATGGATAAAGACCATGAAAAGAATCTGCACTTGATATCCTTTTAGGCTGAATAAATTCAGGGGAGATAAAAGCTAAGATCAAGTGCAAAAGCGATCTGAATCAAGAATTCTCTGATGAAGAATAGATTGAAATATGTAATCAAACAAAAACAATCTCCATTAGTGTAAGACACCAAATGTTTATATTTAATGTTATTCATAGAATATGTATGACTACAGAAAGTATGTGCAAAGTAAATAGTGACAGTGGTGATATATGTATAAAATGTAATTTTGAAAAGCAGTGTTAGCATGTGTGATAGGACTCAAAGCATTCAGCAGTTCTGGCACAAGGTCGCAGAATTTGTCAGGGCTGTTCTACTCATTTTTAAGTTCTCTACATTAGCCTGCCTCATCATTTAGCTGACCTCTTTATAGACAGATGTAAAATCAACTTTGTGGACACTGTTACCTGCCACTAGGGCATTTATTATGAAGTGTATACCAAACAATTGTCTCAGTTTGGGGTGAGGGGAGAGGATAGTTAAAGCTGGAAGAAACATTTGATCTGGAAAAAAATAACTAATGAAGAAACCAGGAGGATTGCTAAAATATATTGCTAAAATACAGAATGTTAGAATAATTGGACTGGAGTTAAGACAGAGAAGCTAGTCTTTAGACTATAATTCCACCCATGTCTATAAAAGAGGCATTTCTAATAAGAGAAGAAAAATGTCTGTCAAATAAAATAAACCCATGCACATTTTAAATTAGCTTTCTTGTGAAAAGACTTTTTAGAGCCAGCTTTATAGTTTTTGTCTATACTGAACTCTATTTGCTGTATTTGCATCTAAAAAAAAGTCTTGGTCTTCATTGTTCCAGACATGCAGAAATAATGATGAGAGAGACGTGGTTTAATTTGTCTGTGACTTTATTAACTGAACTCACCTGGGAATCATTCAGCAATAACATACTCAGTGCAGGTCATCATTTCTTCTTCACTTGTTTCCACAAATTTGGAGAGAGCTGTCACTCATAGCTGGGACCCCACTGCCCTCCTCTGCCAGGAAGGTTAAGAGGCTACAAAGAGGGTGCTGCCTATTTGCTGCAAGAACCTCTTTTCTTTTGCCTCTTTAGCAAGCAGCTGCTCTTTAATTTGCTTCTAACTATGGATTATCAAGGATCAGATGCCCTGGGGAACAAACACAGGCACTGGTCACTTATCACCAAGAAGCACCAGCAATTAGCTGGGCTGCCCTTTCCAGGTTTCCAGATAGCTAGTCATCCTTACATCAGCTAGAAATATACGTGAGCAGGTGGAGCCCTCTCCTCTGGACAACTTTTTTATCCCATAGATTGCCATTTCCATCCCTGAACACATCTAGCCTCTTCACATCTTATGGGTCTGCAGGTCTGGCTCACCTGTTCAGACTTCTTGGTCTGGTAGTACCCTGTCACTCACACAAACATCCTCACCCACAGCACTGCCTTTCAACTTTTTTCTTCCTTTCCCTATCCCTTGTTATACAAAGTGCACTGGAAATTCCTTCTGGCATGCAAACTGCCTTTCAGGGGAATCCTATTGAACTGGTTAATGGATTATCCAACATTCAAGACCCACCTCCTATCACTTAATTTGTCTTTAATAATAAATAAGTTCTAGCAAGGAATGAGAAGTCTGTGTATAGCCAGTTGTCTTAGTCAATGCCTGAAATCTTGCCGGTTTATTAAGCATAAGCAAAGATACCTGCCCCATCTCTAAACTGCACAAGGTAGTTGAAGGATATGAGTTAAGGAAGAGCAAGGCCTTCCTGTTTCGTTCATTGGCAGCTCTCCCAACCAACAGGTGAGTTGCACATGTTGAGTTGTGTATGTTCTTGAATCTACCTTTCCTGGAAATAAAAATAGGCTAAAGTGTCTACCAGAAAGATAGGCATTAATAGAAAAGTAAGTCCCAGGTCACATTTACCCAATGTCTCACAGGGAAAGGATTAACAGCGCCTCTTTTAAACCCTGGGTCGTGGGTCTGTAACACAGATTCTTGATGGAAATGTGATGCATGCACACAAGTGCTTCAACTTACCAGGTGCTGCCTGAGGCCTTAGCCACAGCTGCACTGGTTTCCCACTTCTTTCAGGTTAGTGCTCAGTTTTTACAGAGAACTTAGCTGGATTGTTCTCTTTTCCAAGGGCTCAATTCATGAGTCTAACCATAGATGTCTATTATCACTTGAGAGGTTCTGTGGCTTTCTGCTGTTTCAGAAAAACAAGACATCTTGTGCCACATCTGTGATCTCTAACAAGATTTACCCAATATCATGGGATGTCTTGAATGTACTAGGTAACTCTATAGCCAGCTGAATCAAGGCTTTGCAGTCAGCAAGCCCCTAAATTTCAACAACTATTGTATTATCTTCTACTCTGTTGCCTGGATCTTTCTCGTTGCTTTGTACAACTGTGGCTTGATTTCTCAAAAAGTGGATATCTATCTGTCGAGATTCAGGTAAGTTTCTTTGCACTTTTTTAGTAATATTGCTCGTAAAAAACATCTTTTGCTTGATCCCCAGCTCACACAAAGACAAGCTGTTACCTATGGGGATGTGCAATTTGCCATATTACCATTCCATGTAAGAAAAGTTCTCTTAGTGGTGTCTGCCCCTTGTCTCTATATTTTTTGCTCAAGCTGGGTCCTACATACTGAAGCTGTAACATGTTACTATCAAAGCTGATTTTTGCTACTTTCACTCCAGTTTCTTGTTTCGTTACATTCTCAGCTGTCACGGGGCTACTGCCGAGAAGCTGGCCACTCCCAGAATGGAGACTATAAGGGCTGGTACATTTCTACCTTTTCCAACCCACATAAGGGAAGGGGACAAAAAGTCTCATTAACTTCTGCATTTAAGCTTCCTTTTGTCTGTGCATGTGGAATATTTTTCTTCATCTGCTCCAGGCCTGCTTTTGTTCCTGCACCCAATTTCCTGCACATATACCTTCTGGCTCTGAGCACAGTGAACAAAGGAAAATGCTCAGCTAAAGTATCAGAAGTTGCTACTTCTGTTCCTACTTGCCCACCAAGTAAAGCTGACTCTCAGTTTCTTCTTTGAGTCCTATAGCTACTAGATCATAGCCCCCAGTTGCCTCACTGCAAACCCACAGGGAGTTTAAATTAGATGCCCCACATTTCTTATAGGGGACCCTGAAGCATTTGTCATCCATATGCAGTTAGTAAGTTCTTCTGCTGCCTCCTTGTATGTATTTTGCTATACTTGCTTTCTCCCAGGTGCACTGAGCACGCTTTACCCTCTTCTCCTCCTCTCTTCCCCTGTTCCTCAGCTGAGGATAATCTATCCCTTTCTTCCCATTTTTTTTCAGACAAACCCTCTCCCTCCACAGCACTTCTGTTCCCACTGAAGCTAACTGGAGACTGGCCATTTATCCAAGCCAACAGGGAATGTGAAAACTAAGAGCAAAGCTTAATGAAGCTTGGAGAGAACAACCATGTTGTGCCTAATTGCATTCAGGATTTTTCAAGCATTTTCCCTCCATAACTCACATTGTAACAGCAAATTCATTGGAGGCATGCTCTGCTGACTGGTGTACCAGTTACAGCTTACATGCAGGTTTCCATCTAGTGCTGCCTTCTGACCCTGACATTTCTGATAGAGAGAGCCGACACGCACGTTGGCTTAACAACAGGCAGTTTCAAAGCTCATTGAAATGGGAAACTTTCTACTGATGTATGTGAAGTTTGAATGAAGTCCCACAGCAGACATTTACAATTGACATAGCTTTGCTTACAGTTTACTCCTTAGTAGGGATTTCAGATCTTTCTTTCCCTGAAAGATTGTTGAGAAGGTGGTTTGCTTCCTCCTCTGAGATCTTTAGGTCTGTTTAACTTAGAGATTGGCTTAGAAATCTGCCAGCACAAAAATATGACTCAAATGCTACACTCGTCTATCAAAAGTACCTGAGAACAATGAAAAAATGCTTTGGGGCTGACAATATCTATTTATGTTGGAAATATCCGTGACATTCATAATGTACAGTAAATAAAAGCAGTCATTCCAGAACACTATAATAAAATGTTCACAATTTAAAAGTAAATACTGCACAAAATGATCTGCTGCATTATTACTCCTACTCAAAGACATTCGTAATTGGTGCTATAATAAAAAAGAAGTCTTTCTTAAATAGATAATGGATTTTAATAAGCTGACCCTCCAAATACGAAATGTTTATGTAAATCTGCTTAAATTGTTTTGCTGAGAAATAAAAGTATTGAGAATTCATTTCTAAAGGGTGATAAATAGGAGGCAGCTACCCTTTTTTTTGGGGGGGTTGTTTCAAAATATTGCTGAATTCCTGGTATATGAGTTAAACAGATAAGGCTGCCAGCAGCTGCTCCCCACCAAAACACTTCACAGTTACATGGTAAATGAAGGTGATAACATTGCAGTGTTGTAAACCAAGGTTGCAGAAACACAGGCATATACTGATGACAAATTTACCTTTAAATCTTCTTTGCTAATATTTATAGGCATGAAATCTTAAAGCACCTTTAATGTGCCTATAATCCTGCCCATTTGACAGCTTTTACATAATTTTCTAGGGAAAGGTGACCCGATCATCCCAGGCTGTTGACAGTGCAGCTGACATGGCCCTCCAATAAATGAAGCAGGATTATCCAGACACTATGGCAAACAACAGCTCATAATATGCATCAAGAAATTTCCATAGCATATCGGATCTTTGTCTTCAATGACACATGGATCATGATGGGATTTCAAGAACACATTTCCCTAGACACTTGATAAGTTTTAACATAAAGTATAGCATAGAAGGCTCCCTTCAAATAGGTTCTGTTTTCCATATTAGAAAGAAATTGCTTTCAGTCTGGAAAACTAGAGGCATAGTTTTAAGCTGAATTATCATGCTAACTTATACTGCTTAGTGTAACTGTGTTCCCTGACACTTTGACTGCATTTATGAGTTTATTCAGTTAAAATTATAAACCATTACAAGAATATTTTTTTCTGCAGTAAAAGTCACTATTGACAATAAACAAGTCTTGATGAAGGCTATGACAAAACTATGCAGAAGTTTTGCTGAATCTCTTATGCTTCTCTATAAAAAAACCTTACACAGAATGCTAGCTATATGCCTCCTAGGTTTACATGATAATGTCAAGAAAAGGTTTTGATGCCGGCTGCCAATTCATATCAAAGGTATCGTGTGCTATAAATTTAGTTTATATTGGGGTAATTATCAGTGACACAGCCAGACTGCATTAATACTTCTGCTCCTATTGCTTAGCCTAGGTACTTAACAATTTGAATGCCACAAAATATCAATACTGATGCTTTATGGCATCATGCCAGAGCAGCCTGAGGATAAGCAAGGTAGAATTAGTTGACAGTTTTTGTTCGAGCGTGGAGTTTGTTTGGTCTCATAAGACATTTATGAGGTCAACTGGATGTCATTTAAAATATCAGGAGAGAAACATATTTAAACTACACACCATGTCCCACTAGGAACACTGAACTCTGTGAACAAATACTAAAAAGGCATTGTGAAATCTGCATAGATAAGAAAGAAAAAAAGACTGGGCTAAGGGTTACAGGAGAGGGATCTTCCCCAGAGTGATAGCTGTCCCTTTGACACTCACACAAAGAAATTAGGCGAAAAGAAAAACAAAACCACAAGCATACACACAAAAGCTTTGAAACCAGCAAACATTAATTTTCACTTAAAATAAGGTTTGCACTGATGATAGAGATGCTTACTGAACACTTAACAGGGGACTAACACAATGAAGCACCTAGGAAAATGTTTAGCTTTGTGTTTCCAGGCTGTTCCTTAGTATGGGAATAGCAATGATTGGTGATTAAATGGAAAAAAAAACCCAAACAGAATATTCCTGTACTGAACAATGCATTATTAGACCACCAGTTAGCAGATCAGAATGCTCTGTCATGAACCTGATGTTTGTCCTCATGGAAAAGTATTTTATTCTTGTGTGACTCAGTTCCTTCATCTGTTAAAAATTAAGGTGATTGGCACTTTGTGAGTACTTTGACAATTTAGGGTTCATGACAGGTTGGATGAGCTAAATAATATAACATATAATAAATTATTGGCATTCACTCTTATAAAAAGACAGCAGCCAAATTGTATTTTTGATTTCTGAAAGATCATAAAATCATGGCATGGTTTGTGTTGGAAGAGACCTTTAAAGATCATCTAGTTCTATCTCCCCTGCCCTGTGAAGGGACATCTTTCACTAGATGAGGTTGCTCAAAGCCCTGTCTAACCTGACTTTGAGCACTTCCAGGGATGGGACAGCCACAGCTTCCCTGGATAACCTGTTCCAGTGTCTCACCACCCTTATAAAAGGTACTCAAGGTTTTGCTGTTTGTGTTTTTTATTTTACTTTTATTTTTTTAATTAAACATGCTTAAAAATTAACTACTCCATTTTTCTTGAAATCTTAAAATCGGCACCAAATGGATTAATAGAAAACAAAATCACCACATATAAATTGCAAATTTTCAGAAATTATTTAGATAAGATTTTTAGCTTTCCTCCTGACAAAAGAGACAAGGCATTATGGATGATGAACTAACAGTCACCTTACCTGGCTGCTTTCTTTACTGGCATGCCTGTTGATGAATCTCAACCAATATTTCTTCTATAATTTTTCAAACAGGAATATTGTGTTTTTCTGCAGTACTTTATATAGTGCATATAATGTGCTAATCACATGTCTGCAGAAGACCTGCAAGTTTACTGCCTGTGGGTGATATTCATCCCACTCAGATTTTGTCAGCCTAAGTTAGGTGCCTGATCTCAGTCAGTCTCCTATAATCAGGGAAAAAAAGATAGGTACTTCCAGATTGTGACTTTTCACATATACCTAAGGTAGGTATTCTAGAAGTGCCAGTCTTTCTCCATGGGCTGCAAGTGACCACCTGAGCAGCAGACCACCTGTCTGTGGCAATGGCTACAATAAATCTGCTTTTAGAGTGCAATAGTATTGCTGGTTGTAGCATTCCACAACTACCTGAAAGGAGGATGGACAGAGGATGTGGCTGATCTCTTCTCCTAAGTGATAGGACAAGAAGAAATAGCCTCAAGCTGCACAGGAGAGGTTTATATTGGATATTAAGAAAAAAATCTTCACCAAAAGGGTGGTCAGGCATTGTAACAGGCTTCCAAGAGAAGCAGTGGAATCACCTTCCCTGGAAGTATTCAGATCACATGTAGATGAGGCCCTTAGCGACATAGTTTAGTGATGGACTTGGCAGTCCTGGGATAAGGGTTAGGCTTCGTTATCTTAAAGATCTTTTCCAGCCTAGCTGATTCTATGATTTAGCTCGTATATAGAAAAATTAAGAGACTTGAGGTCAGGTGTTAAACATCCGTGTCCTAATCTGCTATATATTTAGTCTCTGTTTCTTGCCCAGTGATTATTTACTTACTCCACTAGGAGCAATGACCCACTGAAATAAAATGCTTCTGTGGGATATAGGTTCATATCTCTGCTCTTCCTTATTTAAAGAACAGACTTGAACCCAGGTCTTCTTCTTCTCAGGTGACTGCAAAAAGCAGCAGGTTACAGATTCTCTAGCACAGTTTAAAAAAGGGGAAAAAAAAAAAAAAGAAGGGTTCAAGGGAAAATCGGAGTTCTCCTGGCAGTGCAAGGGAAAAAAATATTCACTTTAAAAACATCATGCGATGAAAACTAATTTCCCTTACAGTTCTGTTTAACACTTCTAAAGCAATGTATAAGGTATTTCAGTGTTCAGATCCCAGGGGAATATATTTCCTTAGCTGACCTAGCTGTTGGCAATTTCAGTACTAATTAAATGAGCTACACTGACTTAGCAATGCAATGGTAATTCTATAAGACACGGTAAAATCTTGATGCCAAAGACTTTGCTGCAGGTATTGATACTCTCAAAATCACTATGAAAACTGAGTTGTCATAATAAACTATAATTTTATGACTTTTTCTCTGGTTCATTCATATGCAGAAGTTACATTTAGAAAAAATAACGATGATTTATAATATTTTCATAAAACCTAGAAGTTATTTATAGGCTGGTAATCTGATCTTTATTTCTCTGTGAGAGTTGATAGTGTTAAAAGAGCACAGAGAAGTCTCAAAATACACTGGGAAAAAAAAAATTACCGTACCAGTCTTCAGATGCTGAGATATTACCTGGGCTGCTGTCATATTTGTTCATAGTTTGGAGAAATAGTGTGTATGATAGTTTCCATGAAGTTCACTGAAAAAATGAAGACTTTCTGAATATAATTCTTGTCTATATTCATATTTCACAGAGCACCTTCTGTATTGCCTTTAGTGTGTCTCACAACTTAAAGTAGCATTAATATCATTGTAATGTTAAACTAAGATGTATTTCAGGGTGTGGACAATCATTTAATCTTTCCTAAAAATTCCGCGCTGCACTCATTAGTTTTGTTCATTAGTACTAGACAGCAGTCTAGTTTCATTTTGAAAAGCGGTGCAGGAAAGAGGGAGAACAACTCATGCGATTGTATAAGAAAATAGACTGTGAGGGTTTTCTTTTATTTGTTTTCAATAATGTGCATAATGTTGAAAATATTCAAGCAAGCAAGTGGGTCAGCAGTTTCACCCTTTGCACTGAGGTCAAGGAGTGAAACCAGTTAAAGAAATCATTGCCATTATATTTTAGATACTTCATTCCCATAATGAAGTAGTTTGGACGCTACTTCAGAAGACCTTGAACTGGAACAAGACAAAACCAGAATGACTCGAGTGTTGAGTTGGTTAGGAGGAAATACTCTCTAGCATCAACAGAAAACGAGGACTCAGAGCCTGGAGCACTGGACTATCTTTCCCTTCTGTATTTGTACAGTCCCTGAAGAATATTCCCCTTGGCTGCATTTATCCACCCTAAACTGCCTCCAGACTTCTACAGTCCACAAAAGGAAACAGACATCTCTGAAGGCTACTTCATTAAATCCATTTTTGATGATTGGCTATGGCAAGATGAGAAGAATTCCACTCTGAACATATAGCACAAGCTGTAACCATGCTAAGGCTGCTTCTATCATGAATGTTCATGGTGCCTAGCACAATAGAGCTCTAGACCCTGATCAACCCTATCATGTAGAAACGCTGCTGCAATGGAAATACCACAGCCCTGAAAGTGCTAAGATCAAATTCCAGTGTAATGGTAGATTTTTGTAACAGCAAATCCTCTGAGCAATTGGAAAATTACAGGTTTTGATTGTTAGTAAAGGCACTTTATACTTTGATGCAGCTTAATAAATGTTGGTGGGGCAGGATGGAATTTACCAAGACTCTAAGACTAACATTACTAATCTTGAAAAAAAAAAGAGATGATATCACATATTTATTTAATATATCACATATTTATTTAATTGCCCTTTCATCACTTTAGTGATGATACTGTGAAACAAAAAGGGTGGAGAAGATGTCACAATGCAAAAATAATTATAATTAGGAATTGAGGGGTAGTAAATTAACCATCTTCTATATTGCTTTCTTCTTTTTTCTTCCTTTCTCTTTCATTTTGGGTGTATTTTCATATACTGGTTCCAGGATTCATTTGCATTCCAAGTGTGCTTACTAAAGTAGCACCATTTATTCTACAATATATACAAGAGTTTCTATTTTTAAAATTCTATTTCAAGGCATAAGCTTGGCATACAAAGTCAAATCCCAGGAGTGATTCCTTTCTTTTTCCTTTAAAAAATAATAGGAAAAAAAATCCATCTGAACAGTTTCAGATTACATGAGAGTAAAAACAGAAGATGTTACTTTCATCCACTTCCTCCCATTTTCTTCTCCATTCTAAAACACAGCATCTGCATAAATGAAAATGAAAAAAGAAAAAAGATGAAAGATTCTTCTTTTTTTACTACAATTTTAGACATTTAAAGTATATATAAATATACATATGTGTATATCTGTGAAAATAAGAAAATTCAGTATATCCAACATAATAATTACTTTCACTGTGTAAACCTCACACATGTATGCAACACAGTACTGACTTCATATATCATAATGATGCCAGTTAAAATATGGTAGTCTATTTGATGAAAGTTCTGCATGCTGGAAAGAAATTTCATTCGTTAATGTTCAGAAAGGTTGCTCTTTGTAGCAATGGTGTATGTAATGGCATAAATACATCTCTACTAAATAGGAACTGCATGTGAGAAGAAAGCATGTTCAGATCTACTTGTTAGAATATGACTCCATTGCAAGTGAAGTTCCACATGGAGTTACAAACTGATGTTGTTTTCAAGTATGTAAGTGAATTTTAATTTTTTTTTTACAGTCTGGTGTAATTTTACTATAAACAAATTAATTTCCTTGGAATATAGCAATTTAATCAGGCAACAAAGGAGGAACAGACAAGCAGAACTTGTGACTGTTTGTGCTACAAGTAAGAGAGAATCCCAGAGTGACCATGCAGATTCAGCTGTCCCTGATAGCTGGCAACACTATTCCACCTTTTACTGACTAGTTTCCATTCATGTCAGCTTCATCCTGAGTTTTTGGTTCTCTGCATCTCCTCCGGCTAGATACTATCAGATGAGTTGTCCCAATGTGTTGTTGTCTGTGGCAAATTTCAAATGATAAGTCAGATCTATACAGTTCTAGTTGAATGATTTTGTAAAAAAGCATTTGTCACTATGCAGAGAATGAAAAAAGACTTTGGGGTTATTTGCAGGAAGAAACTCACACATTGCTATGAAACCCAATGTATAATGAATGGCATGTGTGTGAGTGAAAAATTATATTTCAATATGGGTAACTATCCAAATTTTTATCAGGAAGATTCCTAAAAAAAACACCCCAAAACTCACACTTACCATATTTTGTTTACTTATTTAAAAAAAGGGACCTAAACTATGCTTTTAGCCAAGTGCCTAAACTTATATTAAAATACAGAAACTACGTACCAGGGCCAGAGTTTAACTTCATTACAATTTTCCACTGTCCATAAAATGTATCCACATCTATGAATTATTATTTTCACATTTCAAAGATTTTTCTTCATTAAAAAAATCAAACCTCCTGTTTTATTTCATATTCACGTGATAATCTGCATCTAATTTTATTACACTTAAACTTCAGAAATCGTTCTTCAAAGCGTAAGCTTGGATGAAAATTAAATGCAAATAACAGCCTATATTGATTTATGGTGTGCACAGTTTTCCTGGGGTTTTAGTAGTATTTCTATTCAAGTGAGTGTCCCATGCTGTAGAGGAGTCTACGTACTTTTAACACAGCACAGTCTCAAACAGAATGAATGGACAGGAATTTTCATACTCCTAGTTCATTTGACTGTGAACTTCAGAGTAATCAGAAGACCTTAGTGTTCTTGATTTAATCCCAAGTACTGAAAAGACTAAGCACTCTTTTTTTCCAGTTAGTTATTCCTTTATTTCCAATTAACACAGGCAAAAAATGAATCCTGAATCCAGACCTATGAGTTTGTAATTGGCTTGCTCTGAAAAATTAAGGTGTGGCCAACAGCAATGTGCCGCTGAGCTGAGAGTCTGTTGAATTGGATCAAAGGGTATTGCTCATTTTAACTACATGTCATAGCCTTGCAGTAAGAGTACAGCACTCACTTCAGATACAGAAAAATGCAGGAAGCTGTTTAAACAAATTCCTTTGGAAATGTGGTGCCAGGTTAAATGACAAGAGAAACAGCAGTGGGAAACTCCTTGTGCCCAGTACCATGTTCAAACCCCTAGATACCGACTAGTCCCTCTTCACACACAGGGAAGTTATGTTTCCAAGGAATACTGTGACCTGCTTGAAATTAAGTGTGTATTTAATGTTACCATCAAGCCTTCCTTTACAGTCAGTAGAGATAGAAAACACCAACCTATCTACCTACCTTCAATACCTATCCTGGAATGGAATGAATCACACTCTGGTTATGCTTCTTGCTCTGCTGATTAAGGAGTGAGCCTTGGAGAACACTTGAAGTGAGAGCTCTGGCTTTTACTTAGCTAATTTTCAGTAAATTAAATCCTACTCTTGCTTTAATTACACTCCTAGCTGCGGGGAAAATGGAAAGAAAAGTGAAAAGGTAGTTCTGACATAAACATGATCAAGTCTACATCCTGTGTAGCTAATACCCAGATGCATCAAGGGCAGCAAAAGGTTTTGGAACACTGCAGCTGAATTTGCTAACTCTGTGTTTAGTCCTAGAAGTTCTAAATTCACCTTGTTAAAAGACTACAAAGCTGATTATAATGGCCATGAAGCTGAGAGGTACAGGACCATTTTCTTTTCAAGGAATCCATTTAAATTTTGTTACTACAATTCCATTCACTTCAATGACAACGAAACATCTGAGGCTACCTGGTTTTCACTAGCTTCAAAATGAAGGTGAATTGTTGATGGGGACATCACTTTCCAAAAAATATCCATAAATCATGAAGCATAAAAATTGTTACTGATGACCTTAGAGAGAAATTTTTGTTTCTTTCTTTTGCTTTCTAATCTATACCTTTTCCTATAGCTTGCAATAATATAAATTTATTTTTTCTTACATACTGAACTATATCCTCCCACTTCTTTAGATCCTTTCATAAAGTGCACAAGTCAACTGTACAGCTGAGCATGAATTTCCTTTCTGATGTTCTCCTTTCCTTTTCCTAAACTTTTCTTCCTATTCTATTTGCCTGACTTAAACCGCAACCTTTTGGTAACAGTGAGTGTCTTGTTACTCCTTTGCAAAGCATGTGTGGATTATATCAACAGTACAACTCTATATTTTGAGTTTCAGAATCTGTTGTTGAGAATATGTTTTTTTAATGAAGTATAAAATATTCGTTTAAAGCAATGCCATTCAGTAAATGAAGACAAAATTTCCGTTGAATTTATTTAGTAATAGGATTGAAGTCTCCATAAAAAAATATTACCTGCAACTGCCTATAAGAAGTGGAAATGGTTGGGGATATAGGAGCAAAGCACAGGACTCAAATGCTCTCTTGTCCGTTTCCCAGCCTCCTGGGATTTTGGCAGTATGAGACTTCAAAGGGAGATAAGTGACTTATATAATCAATTATAAGAGTGAGTGCAAAGGAAGGACTGTGAAATGTCCAGTCCTCTCCTTTGCATTATGATCAAGTGAAATCAAGGAGCAAAACTAAAAGGAACAAATATCATCAGCAAGAAACCTTAGAAAAATAATAATAATAATGCAGTTAGGAGAGAAGAATTAGGCATAATTGCTGCATTAGTGCATTGCTAATGAAGCTGGAATGAAACCAGGTAGCAGAGATCTATTTGTTGCCCATTGGATCCTGCAGGCTGGAGATAGTAATATGTAAAAACACTGAAGAGAGTGGAAAATTTAATGAAAGTAGGCTGACCTGCCAAATCAGCAATTATATTATAATCTATTTCATATACGGTAGGTAATGTGACATTAATCTAACACTAACGAGCATATGACGGTGGTCATCACATAAGAGGACACTTTTGCACAGTTAAGTGCCAGTCCTTTTCTCATTATTTCCTGGTTTGTTTTCTGGTTTTGTTGTTTTTTGGATTTTTTTTAATTTTTTTTTTTTGTTTTAATTAAAAATATTTTCCCAGATAAGGAGCATGACCAAAAATAATGGCAATCAGTACTCCAGAATTATTATTTTGCTTCTGCAACATATAAAAAGAAAATCATTCAACTCCTGGATTCATATATAAACCTTCATTAACAGCTAAGATATTGACTAAGGATTTTGACTAGAACAATACAGTGGATAAGCTGTTTTATTTTTTTTTTTTTATGATTCAAGCTACCTTTTTCCCCTCTTCCTCTCTTTCTTTCCTCTCCTTCTTCTGTGTAAAAAACATGTTTTTCCCATGGCTGCTAAGCATGTGGTTAAAAGGGAGAAAAATCATATTCACTAACTGATTTTCATTTAGTGCACCAGGAGCCTTAAGCCACTTTGTGTGCAGATTTCCAGTTTCAATTAGAATGGATCTGCAGACATCAGATGATGTGAAAAATTATCTCATTTGAATCACATGAAACCATACCACTAAGACATTGCTGATGAGGGAAACAGTGGTCTCATCTTTCCTGTGGTGTGCCATCTCTATTAGACTTTGTAAACTGCGGCAGTTTGAAATCTTTAACCAGCCATTACTAATAAGCATATGTTAATTGTAGCAGAGATCATAAGCAGGTCAATTAGGAGGCAAAGACTGGAACAGAATGAAACATTCAGCTGGAGGGAGAATTCAGGGCAGGTGTCGGCCAGCATGCGCTGCCCTGGCAGGAGCTCTAAGCATCTTGGGTAGAGCTCATTTAACGTTTTGATTTGCTGAATTTGCATTTCAGATTTCCATTCCTAATAGACAATATAGTCAGTCTTTGTTAATGAGGACTCTGATTACATGTGCCATTATAATTGGGAATTAGCAGGCCAGCCTTGTTTTGGAGATTAAATCCAAAGTAAATTGGATTAAAGACAATGCTGCTGAAATCCCTTTCTTTTTGTTTTCTCAAGCCAAAGGTGAGAAAGATTGCATTTGTTTTGTACATATGTCTCTTACTTTGATTAGAGTGCCTTATAGTTTGTTTATGCTTTTTGAACATAGCATCTATTAGTGGTTTCAGTGTTAAAAGCAAGTAAGAAATTGCTATGCTTACTTAAATGATCCTGACAAGGTACCTATATTTATTGTTGTGCACTGATGAGCGCAGTGGCAGTAGAGAATTAAGAGCATTCTGAAACATTATTTCTTATTATAAAGTTAATATCCCTAAGTGTTCATCTGCCCAGGGTATATTCTCGTACTAACCATTGACTAACTCTTAGTATGTGAGTTTATCTAACCTTCATTTACACCATTTTGACTCCATTGACTCCAGAGGAGTTACTCTGGTCTTAAAAAGACTAGATTTATTTGTTATATAGCTCCATAGGTAGATATTTAGATAGGTTTTTGGTTAATTCAGAAACAGAAAAGCAGGGTGGCTTTTTTTCTTTCTATTTGATCTCAGATATCAGCAAAGAACAAGTTTTGTCATTGACTAGGTTTTCTGTACAATAGGTTTTTAGTAGGTGTAGTCATATCCAGTTATAGCTCATCTTGCATACATCTTATTCTGTGGCTCATTCATGTAAGTAAAAATAAAGTTCATATTCCCTCAAAATTCCAAAATACTTTAGTTTTATAAACTAATTATATGCTAACATTTTTCATGAAAAGGTTGCAGAGCAAACTGTTTTTCTTGTAATTGAAAACTGACAAGAAGTTTTCTCTGCAATTGCAGGAAAAATAGTCCAGAAATACAGGACAGCATATTCCATGTCATTCCATCTCGCATCTGACAAGCAGAAGCAGCTCTTCTTGTATAGGTCATAAAAAGTAGAAAGCATAAAAGCCAAAAAAGAATCACTAAAGTAAATCAAGTGAATCATCAATGTGCATACTCTTTCAGGAAACTAAGGAATGTCAACTCAATGGGTTTTTTTTTATTTTCATAAGAGATTTATGTCCTGATTTCATAGATCTCTTAAAATACCTCCCTGTGTGTCAGTTACTTCCTTTGCACAAGCTCCTAACTGGAGTAACTCAGGTGTGCTTCTTACCCTGGTAACTCAACAACTATAGGGGCATGCATGTATTAGGTATCAAAGTTGTGTTAATCCACAAGGAATCGTTGAGAATTCTCATTGCTTTTCTGCTGCTTCTTAGTAATCAGACTAAAAACCACATACTTTCAGATTTATAGAAGAACAGGGCACATTTTATAAGAAAAACAGATTTGCTGGAGTCTGAGTATAGACGACATTTTCAGGTTGTTGCATGAGAACTGTCCAGCATAAGTAAGAAGTTGCTTTTTTGGCAGCCTAAATTCCAGAGCAGAACAAAATAATGCAGTTTAAACATTTTCTATCTTTGCTATGTGTGAGTTGTTTAGAGCAGAAAAATAATCAACAAAAGATGTGGTGATTCATACCAATGTGCAAATATCAGCTTCTGTACATGTCAGACACTCTGAATATGTTCATTTAGCACTTACACATCCGCATCTTACACATCAAATAAGTATTCTTCTTACAACCTTGTCTGATTTTTTAATATTATGGGATTTATGGAAATATATTTCCCCATCACTTCTGTTTATTTGAAGGAGAGAAAGGGAAGGCGAAACTGCACAAGAAAATTTGTCCAAGGAAATACCAGTGAAAATAGCTACACTGTGATGGTTATATTCAGTGTTGGCATCACAGTATTACTACCCCTGCCTTGTTAGTGTCAGACTCCCACAGTGTGTTTCGAATACTAAGTCCAACTCTCTCAGTGCTATCATGAAAATAGACTTAGCCATTAAACTGATGACAGGTAAAAGACTGGACAGATTTAAGTCATTTGTTTATGCTAGGTTATACATATCATGCACACAAATTCACATTTGAATGTGATTGTTTGTGCATGTTTTCATCAGTAGAAGCAAAACATGCAATGAAAAGAATAGGGATTTTTAAAGAAAGACTTAAAGTCTATCAGCTGTAGAAACGTGTACAATTCCTAACATCTTCCTTGGCATTTGTAAGACCTTGGAAGTAAAAATGTTGGCACTGTGGCAAAGGAGCCTATAAAATAGTCCTTCTTGAAAAAGAGTGAGTAGATAGGATAACTGTAAGGAAAATAAAGGGATTGTAACATGACAAAAAAAGCCTCATATATGATAGAAAGCCAGGACTGCAGCAAAATCTACTGCAGGAGTTAAGTATGTATTAATTACTATTGCACAGCAACTTTGAAAAGGCTTGTGTAATTAACCTCAAAGTCTCCCTCAACTGATTTTTTCCTCAAGGCAGGAGCTTTGTCAGGAAGTTCAGCAAATGGTAGATGATTCAACGTCATTTTCACAGTGAAGGAGCCTTTGAACCTTAACTGTGAGAGACCTGCTGTCAGAAAATTGTTATTATTTATGATGCCTATTATCTGTCTTTTGTTTGCAAGAGACTTTTTAGCTAAATAGTCCTCAACAACTTAGGGAAACACAGGTTGTACCCCAAATAATTTGCAAGTTAAGGTAGCAGTGCTGCTCAAAGAAAAACTCTAATCATTCTGCTGAGAAAACCACGTGTTACTATGCTTATAGCTACTAATATGTGTGCATATGTGAGCACTTTTTGGTGTTTACAAAAGATCCAACTTTCAAAAGAGACCTCAACATTTAATTAGAGACAAAGCTTAAGACAGACTGATACTTGAGAAACCAGACTGCATGAACATAAGGTTCTTCTACGACACTGGCCATTTCTCCTCTAGAGCTTCTTTTTTCTGTTCATTGATTTTTGTTGTTTGGGTTAGATGTGAATGGACGTGATAAGAATGTAAGTGTGATATGACCTGATGGTGGGCTTTAAGGTCTAGAAGCAAAGAGAAAAAAGAGATAAGAAAAGGTGAGCTAAGGGAGACAGGCCAAATGAGCAAGGCAGAATAGGAGGAAGTTGCAAGGAGGTTGCAAGGAAGGATATCATTGAATGATTGATATTGGTGTGTGCAAGGGGAACTTTTCCTTTGTGGTGTTACTAACTGTACCAGTTTTGGCTGGGATAGAGTTAATACTGCTTTAAGATATGGCTATCAGAAGGCAGGGGAGCAGGGAAAGAAACTGGGAGAGGCTGTTAGGTGTCACAGCCCCCCTGGATTCATTATTGACATTAGCGATTTCCAGGGGTGAATGTGAGCCAGTTCCTTTTAGAAAGTCCGAAATGGCAATACTGTTAAGACAATGCCCCACAGTGATTTGGTTCCTGCTTGAAGAATGAGCGAGCTGCACTCAGAGTTTCCTCCTCTCAGGGCATTGCATTGACCCATGAAATCTGATTAGTAGGACTTACCTCCAGGTGGTCTTGATGGGATATCTGGTAGAAACTGAATGTATGGTACTACTGAAGATGTTTGGAAGCCCAAAAAATAGGAACCTATCTCATAATTAGAATTTGTAATTAGAAGAATAAAGCATTTTCTTTCTGAACAGTCTATTGTGCACTGTATATTGCTGTATAATTCAAAGAAGACACACATTTATTTTTAATGTGTTCAGTATTTGCAATTTATTTCACCAAAAGCAAGTTTGGTCACGGTTACTTTACTCTGACTGAGCAAAGTCCCAGAAGGCACTTGATATTCTGGAATTAGTAGGACCGGTTCAGTTCTTCAGCTCTGATACAGGCAATAAGTATACCACTGGTGTTACTGGTGCTGCTTCCCCTTGTTCTCCACTGAAGGAGAGTTCACATAAAGCGCGAGAGAGCCCCTGAAGAGTGAGGAATTAAGATTTATTTATTTGAGACCTAATTTTTGCTGATGAAGGTTATCCCAG
>JANHGB010008256.1:0-19796 GCA_026283785.1 Coracopsis vasa
GAAGCGGAGCGTGGGCCCTCCGGGTGTCCGGCTTCATCCGAGCGCCTCCTCCGGGGCATGGGAAGGGAGAGGATGGGGATGGAGCACCTTGTCTGCACGGCAGACCTGTTGGCTTTGGGTCATGGGTGTGCTGAGGGCGGGCTGGATGGGGCTTGGAGCAAGCTGCTCTAGTGAAGGTGTCCCGGCCCGTGGCAGGGGTTGGAACTGGATGAGCTTTAAGGTCCCTTCCAACCCAAACCAGTCTATGTGAGCATCTGTCAGCAGGGAGGGTTTACATCTGGCTCTTGTGCTGTGCATCAGGCAACCTCAGCTTATGAGAGATTGGGCTGAGGATTGACTAGGCCAAGTGTTTTCTTATTTGATTAAATACCTTTGTACTGTCAATAATCTCCAATTGTTGATTTCAGGCCATGCCAAAGATGCTCTTAGTCTTGCCCAAATGCAAGAGCAGACCCTGCAGCTGGAACAGCAAGCGAAGCTTAAGGTATGTTAGAACTCATCATTCATTGTACAGCCAGCCCTCCCCAGGCATTTTTTGTGCAGTTGTCACCAGCATTTTTCCATAGGGTGACCTTTTGAGCTCTTTTGTGATGATTCTCTCTTTATTTTCACAGGAGTATGAAGCTGCCATAGAGCAGCTGAAGAATGAGCAGATACGGGTACAAGCAGAAGAGAGACGGAAAACACTCAATGAAGAAACAAAACAGCATCAAGCAGTAAGGGAATGAGGGAGAAGCCGATCCTTGCTTGTGTCCTCCTTTATGGAAAAGGCAACAATGCATTAATTGAACTTTTAGAGAGGTGCTGTGGAACTTGATTAAATACACTTGTGTATTTACACTTGGCTTATTAAGTATATGAGTAAGCCTGGACAGATATCTCTTAAGTTATTTGGATTTCAGTCTTAAGTAGCCTGCATCTTCGTTTCTTCCAAGTTTCATCTTTTAGACTGGAAAAAGTAGCTTAAGAGGAAAAGTGATGCAAATCTGAATGATGCAATGTTGGTGCTTTTTGGTGTGTTTTAGCATGAGTCACTGAAGTGACAACAGCGCTGAAGTCGGGGAGATATAAGCTAGTTTTTATGCTAACAGTTCACGTATGGTGACTTTCTACTTTGAGAGCATAGGAAATTAGGGGATTGATTGATTCCAATTGATTATGTAGTTTATGAAGATAGCTAAAGCTGTTTGGCACGTGTTGGTTTTTACCCCTTCAGAGTTTGGACTTTGAACAGGGCTGGCTCAGGAACAGGCTTCACAGGCTTTGTTCATGAGTTACCTCTTGAACTCTTATGGTTCACAGGGCATCATTTGAAGTCAGAGCTAACTGGATTATTGATGTGCTTCTGATGTGCCACGCTTTACAGTTGTTGAGGAGATAACTCACAAGCTGTTCTGGTGTCTATATTTGGAGTAGAGAATAATATCATCCCTTGTACAGAGTCCTCCTTGCTGATGGATATGGGCCCTCAGAACACTTTCAGCTGAGCTTAGGTGATGTAGGTTTATTTGCCAGTTGCAGTGGAAAATCAATGAGAGAAAATAATGAGGAACATGAAAATCAAGCTGAAATATCTGACAGGCAGCATATCTTGACAGTTGTATTGCTTGCAATCACCAGACTAGGTAATGTGCTGTAGAACATGAAAAGCATGTTGTTCCTGGTAAAATAAGTCTCGTTGTCTGGGCCAAGGAACACTTGTTCTTTGGGTTTATGTGTGTGATATCTTACAATGATGCCAGACTATGTTGATTTCTTATCATAAAGGAGTTTTTGGTGCTGGCTGAGGATATTTTGCCCCAGTCTTTGCCTTGTTCATATTCAAACCTGGGATTATTTTTCAGTTTGTGTCCCTCAGGACCAGATTCTCTCTTAAATGCATAACCTTTATATTCTGAATGCTCCTTTCTGTTTTGAAGCGAGCCCAGTACCAGGACAAGCTGGCAAGGCAGCGCTATGATGAGCAGATGCGACAGCAGGTATGAACTTCCTTCCCCAACCCAGCTGGGGATGCAGAGTAGCTTTCTTAAGTCAAAGAGGTGATCTGGAACTGCCCTAGCATGCTGGCCAGTGAGGAGTGTGGGATTAACAGTATCAATCTGGGAGATGGGAAGAGGGAGAATGCACTTCAACCTGAGCACTAGTAGCTTCTTGAAAACATTGGTAGTACTTAAGCTTACCCAAATACCTACTTGACTGAGTTCTTACAACTTTAATACATCTTTTACTGTCATCTCTGCCCACAGCAACTTGCTAATGAAGAGAATCTGAGGAAGCAGGAAGAATCTGTACAGAAGCAGGAAGCCATGAGGCGAGGTAAGATGACAATTTACAGAGTGGATGGGCACATCAGTTCAGTGTATTGATCTTTGACTCCTCAGGTTATGTGTTCACATCACATTGACGAGTAATGGTAAGGTATCAAGTAGCTGGGTGGCCCAGTCAGGGTTTCTTGCAGTGATGCTGAAGATAGAGGTGCTGGCTGTGAAGTTCTCATCTCATATCCTGGGTTGTTCTTAGTTTTCTCATTCATTCTCCATTCACGTCAGTCTTTATTTGTCTCTCACAATTCTTTGTACCTGAAGTTCCAGAACTTCCAAAATCTTGTTTGGGATGGCATTTTATAGCAACTCCACTTTGCTTCTCTTCCCTACAAGCAATGTATGTTATGCTCTGTGTAGTTACTTGCCCAGGGTTGTCCTTCATTGTCTGTAGCATGGCACCCTTCCTCTCTGAAATGATGTTGGTGAGCAGCAGCAGTGCCTAGCACTGAGTTTCCCCACTTTGTGTTGCTTTATCCCTCATTGTCTAGCTTGTCTCTGGCTAAAGTTTGCTCTGAGCAACTTTTCTGGTCATGAACTTCCAGAACGGAAGCATGGTTATTGTCTTGCAGTGTGCCATCTGGAGCAGGCCACCTATTTGGTGTGTGATCCCTCTGAGCACAGAGGGGAAAACTCCTTGTCTGTCTTCTATAACACTGTACTGCCTGGCTGGCTTTTGAGGGAGGGCATTAAGATCTTGAAGTCTGCTGCTCTGGCTGTTGTGAGGTCAGGGTGAAGCAACGCTTCTCTTTCACCTGGGATTAAGCCAGCCCAAAAGATTGTCCTCTCCTCTCCTTCCTTGGTTTCTACAGCTACCGTAGAGCGAGAGATGGAGCTGCGGCACAAGAACGAGATGCTGCGTGTGGAGGCAGAGGCGAGAGCCAGGGCCAAGGCCGAGCGGGAGAACGCGGACATCATTCGGGAGCAGATCCGCCTCAAGGCTGCTGAGCATCGCCAGACGGTGCTGGAGTCCCTCAAGTATGTCTGAGCAGGAGAGAAGGGCTTGGGGTTGTCTTGCTGCCTGTGCAGGTTGCTGCCATCATGTAGAGACCTTGTTCTGTATTCCTGTAAGCTCTGAGGAATAGCGAAAGTTATCTTGTGTGCTCTTGTACTCAGAATGATGGGAATTGTAGAGAATAGGAATATGAGAGAACACTCACTTGCCTTGCTACACTGTCATCTGAATGTGAACCAAAGAGGCCATTAGTGTTGTAAATGTTATACAGCTTTTCTAACAGATTACTTCAAGCCTTATTTGCTAAGATTGAGACTCAATGACTCTGAAAACTCAGACTTCTTTCTGTCTCTGAACATGTGCCATAAAGGTATAAAGCAGTTTATATCCAAAGAGGGTGGGCATTTAGGTTTGGTTTTGGTTCATATTAGATCCTTTGAGACTTAAAAAAAGAAGCAGCTTTAGAATTCAGTAGCTTTTATTGCAGCTCAGCACCAATGATGTATTAAAGACAGAAATTGATATCTTAATGCCAAGTGATTTCCTGGCTTTAATCCCAGATCAGGTGTAGACATCAGGTGATTATAAATGTATTTGCCATCTTTGTTCATGTTTCAGTTCCCAGGCGAGCCCTCAATGAGCTTTGACTGGTTCTGAGGAAGATCATTATGAAGTTGTCTTGTAAATTGTTCCAATTCAGTGTTTGAATTCCCTTTCTCTCCTGCTTGCCTTGCTACTTGCTTACCACAGGACAGCTGGGATGCTCTTTGGGGAAGGATTCCGTGCTTTTGTAACAGACTGGGACAAAGTTACAGCCACAGTAAGTTTGTGACATACATCTATAGCTTCCAGGAATGCCTGTCTGTAAACATGTGTTAAACTAACTCCCAGTCTCTGGAACTTCAGGATGTGATCTAAAGCTGCCTTTGCTGCTCATCTCACAACTTTGCATCTGAATTTGATGTAGCTTAGAGATGATTTAGAGAACTGTTGAATAAGTTGATTAAAGCTAGACCAACATCTCTTCCCAGGACAAAAGAGCGTGGCATTGACTTCTTATGGACATTAAGTTGTTTCTTAGTTTACGACTTCCACCAAAACTTTACAGGGAAAATACATTTTGGTATCCTGGCTTATTCAAATGGACATTTTGCTTTAAGTCAGTCACCATCTGCTGCACCCTCTGGTTTTAGACACACAGACTGATGCAAAAGACACTTTGCTTGAATGCCCTGGGGAGAGCAAGACATGCTTTTAGCAGATCCTTTTGTCATCTGTGGGCTGTACCTGGAATGCCTGCAGCCCTCCAAGCCTTTTGCAGATCAGTGCTTGGCGCTTTTACCTGCATATTCTCTTGACCCAGATAGCAGTTTCCTGCATTATGGTCATTTTTGCTTCTGACAAGCTCTTGTCTGGTGAATTTGGGACATTTAGCTTAAAAAGCAAGTGTATTTTTGGAAAGGAGATAGCACAGCTGGAGCTTATGCTTTCTGTTGCTTTGATAAATTACTGTAAGGTAAGAATTAGCCAGTTACTTTAGGGTTCCTCTAAACTAGCCCTGGCTTTTCAGCCATTCCTGCCTGCTGCAAGGGCTGCTCTTTTCCTGCCTCTTTGCCCACAAAGGTTCTGCCTAAAGCTTTTGGGGTTTCTTGGGGGTTTTTTTTTAGTGGAAATCACTTTGCTTAACAGTCAGAAATCCATTCCTTTGCCAGATACTTCATGATAAACAGATAGGCACTGTTAGCAGGCTGAGTTTTGGAGCTGGCGTAGTAAATGGGTGGATCTGAGTGTGAAAGTGAAGTAGTTTTCCTCTTTTGGTGCAGTCTTAAAGCTGTATCTTGTAACGTGAATGTCAGTGAAGTCCAAAAGGCAGAAATACTTAATCTCTGCCTGGACACATCTGGTGGATCAACCTGTGACTGCTTAGTACTGGATGCTGCTAAAGCAGACTGTGTAACAGTGCATGAGATCATTGTCATGGTACCTTGTTCTTAGAGGGAGGCTGCTAAAGAGGTGGAGTCTCTTTTGTGTTCTGACGTGTGTGTAAACTGAGATGAATCGGGTGGTCTTATTCTTTGCATCTTGGAGCTCACAGTTCTGACCTGCTCATGTTTCCACCCAAAACAAAGGTCATGTCACACATGTAAGCAGAGTGAAACTGAACAGATGGTGTCTCATGGCTTATTGAACAACTCCATCCTTGTTGTCCTTGAGGCTTTTGACCTTGATCTGCACTTGTAAAAGTCTGCTTACTTTAAAAGCCACTGCTGGAGCTTGCTCTTTTGTCTCTTGTTCATAACACTGGAAGCTAAAGCTTCAGCATGATGGGAGATAGTGTTTTCTCATAGGAGGTTTATACCTTTGGCTTGTAGCAAAACCTGATGGTTATTTATATACTATATATATACTCAGTTAAATGTCTGCAAAGCCACACACATTTGATTAGGGAGTACCTACTCCTGGACACATGACTTTATGCATTATTGTGCTTCCTCTGCCTTTCACGCTGCAAGAGCACTAAATGCTTTATGAATAGGGACTGTGAGACCTTGACTGTCTGAACAGGGATAAAACACCTTATCAGAACTGAACCCCGACTGGTCAGCATCTGTCCTGAATCTTAATTCCCTACCACAGACCATGCTACGCACAACTGAGCTTCCTTGCCAAGTGTTTTTCCTAATCCTTCCCCCTTTCTCTGCAGGTGGCTGGCCTAACCCTGCTGGCAGTGGGGGTTTACTCTGCCAAGAATGCCACAGCAGTAGCAGGGCGATACATAGAAGCACGTTTGGGCAAACCCTCCCTGGTGAGAGAAACCTCACGCATTACTGTGCTGGAGGCACTGAAGCATCCCCTGACGGTAAGGTTTAGCTTTGGCTTTGTGTCGCACTCAGCTGTGAGGATGCACAACTCCTTCAGCAGCTCTTTGTGTCAGGCAGGGAGTTGTTGATGGGTCTGTGAATAAATGTGCTATTGGAGCATAGGTGGGGTGAGCTCATTGTCGTTTCATATGACCTTCATGTCCAGGTGAGCTGTCAAATCTGTGGTTGGTTCCTATATGTCAGTAATTGAATTTGTCCTCTCTAGGTGGGTAAGCGTCTTACCAGCAAGGCTCAGGATGCCCTTGAAGGAGTTGTTCTCAGTGTGAGTACTCTATTTTGCTGTCTTGCTCTGTGAAGGATGTCTTCAGAATCCAAATAAGAGTGGCTGTTTCCTCACTCTCAGTTCAAAAGCTGTAATTCCAGTAATTCTGGAGTCATAGCACCCTTGGGGCACTGAGACTATAAATAAACTCCTGTGTTCAGTGTGGCATGCATTAAGTGTGCTGTTAACCTTTTATCCTCTGTGCAAAGCAGCTGGAAGCCTTAGTTCAGTCATTGCTGTGCTGCAGTTTTTCTCCGTAGTCAGCATGTTAATATACAGAATTCCTCTTGTCTCATGTGATCTAGGATTACTGAACCTAGATCTGCTTGTAAGCCAAAAAGCCAAGAAGCAGATGCATTTGCCCATCTTGTGAATGGTTCTTCACTTGCTAATGAGGGCTGCTTCTGAATTGGATTCCTGGATATCCTGGATATAAGTGCTGCTTGAAGCTGATGAGAGAAGATGCTTCTGCAGGAATAGCTTTCTCCAGTATCTTTACAAATGCAGTAATAAGTATGAGCATGTTTGTGACTTAAGAAAGAATTAGTACTGCAAATAGTTACTTATGTTTTGACATATCCCTCCCAGGGCATCCAATAAGAAGTGAATATGTAGGTGTTACCATTTCGGATAGTGGTTACTGCACTGCTTCCTGCACTGCTGCTGCTTCTTATGAAGGAGTTGTAGCCAAGTGGACAGAACTTTGGGTAAATCCTGACCCAGAACAGGAAATGGCCCTGGTCTGAAGTAATAAGCAGCTGAAGTTAAGGCTTAAAGCTTGAGACTGTAGAAGTGCTGCCTGCTTCTCACTGGTACTGATCTGTGAAGCTGATAGATGCACATCTCTGGGTACTTTCTATTTGTTAAGTTTAACTCTTTTCTTGCAGCCACAGTTAGAAGCACGTGTGAGGGACATTGCCATAGCAACAAGAAATACAAAAAAGAACAAAAGCCTATACAGGAATATTCTTATGTATGGTCCCCCTGGCACTGGAAAGACGCTCTTTGCCAAGGTAAAACCCTGCCAAGGTTCTGACACCCTGCATGTTGCAGGGGGCTCTGAAAACATCGTGGTCTAAGCAGCCCCTCCAGTCTGAAATCTGTTGCTGTAGTATTGCATAAAGACTGCGTTCCTGTGTCTGTTGGGAAAGGAGGAAAGGGCATCGACTCTAACTTAGTGCAGTCTCTTGGATTCTAGTGCTAAGCATGGGCAGAAGAGCCCTTCCATCTGGGAAAGGCATTTGGCAACTGCCACTTGTGAAATCCCAACAGCAGCCTGCTGTCTCATTCCCACCTCTGTCAATTTTGTGCTTTTGCCTAAACAAGGCTTAAAACACAAAGGGAAAAGTCTGATTTTGTCTGAGTGCTCACTGGTTCATTGACCACTTAACTCCAGGCTTTTAACTTCTTCTTAAGGAAATAACATTTTGAGTTGTGTTAGTGAAACCTCTTGTAGAGGGTAGAGTTCTGTTACACACTAGACCATGAGGAAAACAGTGAAAGGAATGAATAATACACAAGCTAAAGATGAAGGTTTAAGCACTGCTGAGAGCATTAAAATTTCATGCATTTCCACAAGTCTAAACTTCCATCTTTCATTCCCATTCAGAGCGACGTCAAATCTTCCACTTCTGAGTCTTTAGGTGACTAAATTAGTGTTCTCTAAGAGCATACTTACCCTCTGCAAAGAAACATGCCGATAGAAATGACATATTTGGATTTCTGTTGCTATCCTCATCCTGGAGTGCTCAATTCCCTGGTTTTGTTTCTTCCCAGAAATTAGCCGTGCACTCGGGCATGGATTACGCCATCATGACGGGTGGCGATGTTGCCCCCATGGGGCGGGAAGGAGTTACTGCCATGCATAAACTCTTCGACTGGGCGAACACCAGTAGGAGAGGGTAAGTAGAGCTTCCTCTGAACCCTGAATGTGGTTTCTTGTTCAGAGAAACTCACTGCAGTGATGTCTTTCAGACGCCTAATCTCTGTTATTGTATGATACTCCTGCCCAGATGAGGCCTATCATACAATACTAACCAGGCATCATATCTCCTAGTTTTCCTAGAATGAGTGAGTTCTTGCTGCTTAGTAGTATTTAAAAGACTGAAAGGTTTTCAGTCGTAGCTTAACTCTGCTGATCTCAAGAGACATGTGGAAATATTGCCCTTTTAATGGCTGGGACACATTGCTTTCATGGTGATTAATTTTCTGACAGTAGTTAGAAGACTTAGCATGAGTGGAGGCACAACCAAGTGTTTATGCTCTCTGTGCGTTATGTTCCCTGTTGCAATCGCTCAGATTTTAGGCTCTGATAGTGCTTGGATCTTGCTTTTTGCTTACTTCTGAGTCTTAGGCAGAAGTAGTGAATTATAAGAAATAAGAAGCTAAGGGTGAGACAGATCCTAAAGGTATTAGATGGGTGTAAAAGTCACAAGCTGCTGTGTGTTTTCAGTCACCTTTAAAAACAAACTTTCATCTGCAGAAAAGCAGTCATGATGAGGTTAAATCTTGACTCCTTCATTTTCTAAGAGTACGTAGTTAATCCGTTCACACTAGTGTAAATGGATTTTTGCAGTGCGGAGGTACCCAAGGAGTTGCTTGTCCAGCCAGGATATTAAAATTCAATAGAGAACTTGGAGTGGGTGTCACTTTGGGGTTTTGTGCTCTTTTCATCCCAGGTTTTCTGTAAATGTGGCTAATGGGTGATTTATGTGCTCTCTGATTGCTTTAGATGGACATTATCTTTCAGTGTCTGTTTTAATCTTCGCTGCATTCATCATCAAAGTGTTCCTATTTCGCCTTTAAAATCCCCAGAAATATGCAGAGTAAATGTCCTAAGGGTTTAAGCTCTTTATGCTTCTCCAACCCTGAGGGGCTGTAGAAGGAAAGGGGTAAGAACTTTAGGTGAGCTTAGAAAAAGAGGTTGGAATTGATATGAGGATACTCAACAGGATGTTTCCACTAAAGAATTCTCTTTCACAACACTGAGTGGGTCTGAATTTATTCTCTGTCCTGATATTCTGTGCATTTGAATGTCATACACTTAAAATAGCCATCTTATGAAAGTCATGGTCAAAGATTACATGTGTCCATATACATCAATGTTCTAACTTCCAGTAACATTGGAGTATTAAGGCAGGTTTTATCCTGGATATCCAGCAGTGTTAGCTGTTAGTACTGTGTTGGCTTTACTAGCTGGAAGCCCTTGTGATAGAAGACACTTCTCTGCAGAGACTGCAGCTGATCATGTTATCAGAGAAGTGAGAGTTGAGTAAAAGATGTTAATAGTCCCTGAAATGCCTTGACAGAGAACTGGTTTTGAAGGTAGGCAAGAAGGTAATACAAATTGTGACAGCTTTATGAGCAGCTTGCTTCTGTTATTGATAAACCTCTTCCTGTGCTTTGTCTCTTGGGAAAAGCACTACCCCTGGGTTAGAAGTGAGTTTATTTGTGTGAATTATTCATTGACTTTATTAATTCACTTCTCCACAGTAGTAAAACCATCACCTTATTGCTGGAGTGGTTTGGAAAGGGAAAACCCCACCAAATCACAGGGGAGGACTCTGGTTTGAGGCTTTCAGAGTGGTGTAAGGAAGAATAATGGCAGGGAGATGCTATTGTCACCAAGATTTCTTGTCTGCTTGTGGTCTTGTTGCCCTTGCACACATTGCTATAAATAGGAGGAATGCTAAAATAAGCCCTCACAAACTCTTGGGGAGCAGGTGTGTATTTCCAAGATCCACTCCAAGTTGGCAGCAGCATGCCAGCACTGTTAGACACGAGCCCAATGCCAAACCATGCCTATGAACAGTCCCATCTATATTTAAAAACCTGAAGGAGGTTAAGGTTGTGTGCCCTGGAATTGCTTCTGTTCAGTCTGCTGCTGAACAGCAGGAAACAAAGCTCCAGAGGCCTGGAGTTGGTTTTAAGGCCAGAGGTGTCTTAAGCTAATACTTCTCTCTTAACTGTTGGGATGGGCTAAGTGCATGCAATGGGAAAATTGCTGTAGCTTAGCTGAGAAATGCTGCCTTAGGAAATGAATTTGCTTGTGTGATCCTTTGGGCTGACATCTGGTCACAGCTCTGGGTGCCTGGTAGTGGTACAAGAGTATTCTTGAGCCGTTTGAGCCTCACTTACCTGTCTCCTATTACTGTGTAGTGCTTTTCTTTTACAGCCTCTTGCTGTTTGTGGATGAAGCAGATGCATTTCTGCGGAAGAGGGCAACAGTAAGTGCTTTCTGTGTCTGTTAGCTGTCCATGCTGCAGAGTTAGTCAGCCAACAGCCTTTGTGCTTAACATGATCAGCTAGCTTCAAGAGGCATAAGATTAAAACTGGCAGGTGCCTTACTACTCATCCAATGAAGTGATGCAGAGACAAGACATTAGCATCTTTCAGCTGAATGGAATAAGCATCTCAAGACTGACTTGAGAATTCTTCCCTGCAAAGGATGGGTGACATAATGTTTTTGGAGGTTTGCAGGTGACTGGGCAGTAGGAAAGAGGCTTATCTTGAAAACAAGAGATGGTTGTTCACTCTGCAGAGCTGGTACCCTGCAGGGCTTGTGGTTTGTCCCAGCAGATATTTATCTTGGGAGGGTTTCAGAACAGAACTGCTTTTCACTACAGTAACAAAGCTACAGTAGCATCTTCCCCTATACAAGTGATGTATGTTTTCAAAGTCAGTCACTGTATTGTACATTAAATCTGGACCTGCTATTTGAACCTCAATGGTCTGTTTAAAGAGCTGTCCCTAGAAGATTACTATGAATGTGTAAGTGAATTCTTTGCTGTGGCTTATCTTCCTGTAAGTATCTCACTGGACTTCCCAGCTAAAATAGTGTTTAGCAGGGAAAGGCCCCTGGGCCAATGGTTAGAGCCTGGGGTTTGAAATCAAGAGAATCACTATGGGTAAATATTTAATCTCTCTGCTGGAAGCTTTAATTCATAACCTTTCTCCTGGGTGTATAAATTGATCCTTTTTCCCCATGGTATTACAGTGCTTTGGGTTCTGCTGTAATGCAAATGCTTGACAATATTGACAAAGCTTAAAGCTGTGACCTGTCTTAGGTCCCCAAGCAGTTGATTTTCCTTGGGATTTCATCTTTGCAGGAGAAAATCAGTGAAGATCTCAGAGCAACTTTAAATGCATTCCTGCACAGAACAGGGCAGCACAGCAACAAGTAAGTATCCCTTTTCAGCCCTTACAGTGGTTGATGTGCCTCTGAATTGAGGGAAGTCTGTAAAGGGTCTATGGTACGCAAATAAAAGTTGGAAACATGATCTATGGTACTAAGGACTTGAAAAGCTCTTCATAGAATATCCCCTTTTCAGTAGAACAAAGGGGAACAGTGTTTGGCCCATGAAAATCAATGTCACAAAAGCAATGCATGGCTGATATTTGATGTTTCACGTTGTCTTCCAAAATGCTTCAGCTGGTGCTTGTTTGAGCTGCTGTTCCTGTCCATGTTGTGCATGCTGAGGGTGTGTTTGAGACTGTGAGATGAGCGAGTTTAAATCAGGTTCCATTTCTTTTGCCTGAGCTGTCTGCTTGGAATGTCTGTGTGCAGTGTTGCACACTAATGTAGGAATCCCAGAGCTGGCTCCCTCATGGCTGTTAATAGATTTGCTAAACACAGATGACTGCAGGGCTGGCTTGACAGATGTACACATGTGGGGGGACTTGTTAAAACCACTGCAGCTATAACTGATAGTTGTGTGTGTGTAGCTTCTCTGTACCCTCCTGTGTCACACTGAGATGCCTTGAAGATCTGCCTGTCCAAGATGAGTATAGATTGCTAGGGAGCAAATTGTTGAGCCTGCAACAACCTTGGAAGATCCTTGGTTTTCTCCTTGGGAGAATAGCAAATCTCTTCTGGAATGAGATCTAGAATTGCTCCATAAATGCTGAGTTGAGTATAATTAAACAATGCTGTACTTGCTGTGTGCAAGAACAAGTATAATAAATACATACTGGCAAAATATGTTCTGCAGGACCCAGAACAAGTGGTGCTTAAGATAGAAATCCACTTTTCCAAGGTGATAACTGGATATCCTGAGCTCCTCAGTGATCTCTAGGAATGTCTTTTACCCTGTACCTGCAAAGGTGATGAAGATGCTAAGATGGAGCTGCAGCACTTTTAAGAATAACGTGTATGGTTTAGCTTTAGATAGTTCCCTTTTTCTAGGAAATAGCCTATTTCACACTTGTGATGTCTGATTGCTGTGGATCTAGTGATGGTTTTGACCCAATTTATAATCATGCTGCAGGCAGTGACTGGCGGGGGGGATGAGGGGCCAGTTCTTTGCCCTCACGTTAAATTGCTTGAGCAGAGCTCTGGGCATGCTTGCTTGGTGCTGGTGGGCGCGATGCCTTCACTCAAGCAGTTGGGCTCTCGTTTTGTCAGATGTTGAATTCAACTCTAATTTCAGCTGTGAGCCATTCTAGGAGGCTGAAGATGTCCCTGTGAGTCATGCACTGCTGTTTAACTTCTGAACAGCCTTATTGCTGCTTTGGGCAGTAAGGATTCCTATATCCATGAATGGGAGCTCATTTGAATAAGTCTAATCATGCATGTAAATCTAGCTGGTTTGGTGAGACCCTGAGGAGCAGTTACTTTACCAGTGAGTTGTCACCAGCATAAGTAAGTGTTGTGAATTGCTGGCTTCAGCTTCCCAAAGAGCTTTCTGCATCTTGCTGGATTGACTGCTGACTCTGTATCATGTTCATGATGGAAGTGTTCAAGGCCTGAATGCCAGGTTGTGTGTCAATCCTTGATCCGAGCTCTGTTTCTGCAGGGGCTTGGGGGAAGTCCTTGTTGGTAGAAAAGGATTAGTTTCACGCCTGGGTGGCTCCTGGGTTGGCAAAGTTCTCTTCAGAAACAACAGCAAAGAACACAGCCCCCTGTAGACTGGGATTTAAATAGGCTGCAAGAACGTCAATATTCCAATAGCTGTGGTTAAAAGCCCGTTTCAAATTCTAATGCACTATTAAGCTGGTAACATCAATTAAGGCATTAAAGTAGGATGGCATGGGGAAGAAACATCGCTAAAAAGCAGAAGAAAGGGTTTCTGGCTTCAAAATGCAGCAGGAGAGAGCAGGACCTGGAAGCTGGCATATCTGTACCATGGAGCAAAGCTTGGAAAACAAACCACCTCTGTTTAATGGTACCCACTGTGAATGGCTCTTTCTGCACACATTAAGTAGCAGGAATGTGTTTTCAGTCTTGCTTGAAGGAAACAAGTCAAAGTTACCAGCTGATGAAGAATGACCTTCCCATGCACAGACCCAGCAGTGGTACATTCCCCTTGTTCTTAGGCCAGGATGAGTCCATTCAATGCTCCGCAGCTTGTTTTGCTGGCTGAGGCTTCAGTAGTGCTGTTGGCTTTGTTTGGCAGCCATTCATACCTTCAGAGCAGCACTAAGACAGCCCCTCATGATTCCAGGGTGCTGTGCAGTTAGCAGCTTGATGTCAGTTCCCCAAACTGGGATCTAAACTGGAGTTACATATGTGCCATAGAACATTCTCCATATTGTCCTGCCTTGTTCTGAGGTTTCAGATGTCTCTGGGAGGGACTCTTGGTACATGTTTGTGATATGCCTAACTTAAGGGAGATTATGGGTAAAGTGGTAAATTAGGCTTCTATGGCAAACTGGGGGAGGCTGGTAGTGGAAAGCTAAGTACTGAGTTAAACTTACTTCAGTTCTAAACAGGTTTAACAGCACTGCATGTTGCTTGAGATGCTGTTACAAAGCTGTTTCTAAGGAGTCTTTGGGTGATGAAATGTCATTGGTACTGACCATGGCAGTTCCTGGTGTTCAGACTGGTTCATTGGGTTTATTTTTATGGAGTTTCAGTCTTTCCCTTGTTTCTTGCTTCCAGGTTTATGCTTGTTTTAGCAAGCAACCAGCCTGAGCAGTTTGACTGGGCCATCAATGACCGGATAGATGAGATGGTGAACTTCGATCTGCCCCAGTTAGAAGAGCGGGAGCGGCTTGTGAGGATGTATTTTGACAAGCATGTCTTGAAGCCAGCCACAGAGGGCAAGCAGTGAGTATATCCCCTGCACAGCTCTCCCACCACATAGGATTCTCTTTCTTTTATGGTTTTTCTTCATCTCCTTCTCTGTGTACTCTGCCACATCATCTCTAAACCTACTTTAAACAAATAGTACAGATGAGAGTTGGAGAGATGCCTCTGGCTATCCTGTAACAGGATATGATGCTATCCTAGAATTGTATGCCATGGTTTATTATGCCCTTAAAATTTAGGAGACCAGTTACTGTACTGGAGGCAATGATGCAAGTAGGAACACTTGGAACTCCACATATCCAAGTGCTTGTCTTTGCTTGGCTTAACAGAGACAAATCAGACAGTGACTCATTTCCTTCTTGCTGTGCAGTGTTGTACTTTTCAGTCTAAACCCAGGTATGCACATTTCTTTGTGCCACTGAATTGGGCTCTCTGGGCCCAGGAGAACAACTTCTGCTCAGACTGGATCTTTCTACAGAGATTGATCCAATCTGATCTCTGATTTCATTGTAAGTGTTGTTCTTTACAAAGCCTACTTCTGACTCCCTTGCCCTCCTGTCCTGTCACGTAAACCAATCCTTGTTCTGCTTTTCAGACGTTTGAAGCTGGCCCAGTTTGACTATGGGAAGAAGTGCTCAGAGATTGCCAGGTTGACAGAGGGCATGTCTGGCCGAGAGATCTCTCAGCTTGCTGTGGCATGGCAGGTAAGCAGAGCTTTTATCACAGGGCTTCTTGGTTCTTATTCCCTTCCTCAAAGGTTTGAGAGATCCTGTCTCACTTGGAAAGTTCCATTATGTCCATAGTGTGGTACTAGGGTGCTGCTTGCTCTGAGGTGGGTGTCAGAATATCAGCATAATGCCTCATCTCATAAATAGGAGCAGTTTTTATCAGCACTAATGGGAAATCCCTTATGGAATTTAAGTAGAGCAGATGAGTTAGGAAGGGGTTTGATCAAATCAATTCTGGCCATTACTCATGTTCCAGCCCAAGAAGCTCAGTAGAAGAGACGCCTAATGTTGTTGCCAATAGGAATGTCAGCATTAGGATACTAAACCATCTTTATCTCACTGCCTTTTAACTGTAGCAAGACTTGTTAACAATGGCTTTTGGTTTTGCCTATGTAAAGCATTAAGGGAACAGCACTTCAGTAGGTGTGGTTAAGAGCCTCTCTGTAAGCATGTATGGTTTAAGTACTCTTAACCCAGGTTGATCTCTTGAGTGATGCTGGTGTTTTGTGTCTGGGTCAGCACTAACAGCTTGTTATGAGTAGCTTTGTAGCTGATGCAATGATCCTCCTGATCAGGGGAGGATTAATGCTGCAGTTTGACAAGCATTTCTGCCAGTGTTAGTCCTGCCTCACATTCCTGCCTTTGCTGCTTTCATTGCACTGGTACACCTCTTTGTATGGCTGGAGTATGAACTGGGTCAGGGGGCTGATCAGAGTTAAAAATAGCTTGGCAAGACACATTAACTGCAGAGCTGCACTGCTGGGCTGGCACATCGAAGAGGTGGATGAGGGGAGGTAGGGGCTGTATGAACCAGCAGAACTGGCACAAGAAAATGCTTATCAGCCTTCCCTCAGCTGGATGCAACAGCTCTAAGTGGTTACATCCTGCAGATAGGACTGTTAACTCTTGAGTTGTTGGTCTTCTAAACTCCTTTTAAACTGAACTTTTGATTCAAGATGCTGCATACCAAAGGTGGCTGATGTGGGCAATAACCTGATGTGGGCAGCACCTTTATGAGGGCACACTTTAACTGTAATCAGTTTGTAAGCTACAGTTTGGTCCACCTTGTGTGCAGAGCTATAAGGAAGCCACAAAAGGGCTTAACCTGAGGATTTAGGGAGCCTCTTCTGTGGCTCTAGTTAAGGTGAACATCAGGACTTCCTACTCGGTTCCCTACTTGCAGTTTCTTTTTCCCCCTCCTCTCTTCACCCAAAGCATTATGTCAAGTTAACAACACAGGAGGAGTTAGAGATGATGTGTAAGTTGAGGAGATGAAGGGCAGGAAAAAACATGGTATCTCTTTAACAGTCTGTTTCTGATCTTAGTAGCACCTTGCAGAGCTGGTAAACAGCAGCTGTTGTGAGCCCAGTGTGCTTTAGAAGTTCTCAAAGCAGACTTGAAACAACTATGTCTAGAGATATTTAAGCTTCCAACACTGTTCTAGGTAGGCTTATCACAGCAGCTGCTGCAATGCCATGTGCCTGAGGTCTCTGCCTAATAAATGAATTCAACTGACCCATTCTGGGGAAGATCACAGCACAAAGCCCTAATGAAAGCCACGGGCTGGGAATGCTGGAGCATTCACAGTTTGCACCGTGCCCTGACATGACTTGGAGCTCATCCTCCAAGGGTAGGCTTAATTGCAACATGCCTGACACTTCACTCACCTCAGCTTTGAATGTCTGCTTGCTTTATTAGTTTATTCTTCCAACAGCCATTTGCAGTGCTGCTGTCTCTGTGCATTGTACCTCTGTAGACACATCTTGGAACAACACTTCAGTGTCAGGAGCATTGTGTCACAGCCACAAATGCAGAGGGGCAGGCTTCATCTATGGTGTCTGTTCTACCACCTCAAGCTGACTGGAGCCTTGTTGCTTGCAGTTTTATCCCTAAACCTCAGTGTGATGAAAGCTAATCAAATCACCCATGAAGCACAGGTGGTAGTGGGAAAGGTGGTGGGGAATCTGCATTGTTACTCCTGCTTCCATTCCTGAATCTGTGGGATTGCTGGAGGAAACAGGGAGCTCAGGAAGGTGTTTGTCATGGGCTTGATGGAGATTTTGGTGCTCGGATCCTCATCAGCTCTGCTCAGCCTGCCTGGGGTCATCTCTTATGGCCAGAGCTGAACCTCAGAGGTGGTGTGGGGAAAAGCAAAGTGCTGAAATAGCAGGAGAAGAAACCACCACGGCTCTTGGCTCTTACCAGAGTAACCTGGAACCGCAGCATATGGCCACTGCTGTCCCATGGCCTCACATCCTTTCCCATGAAGGTGTTGGAGTGCTCTGCCAATATTGCTCTTAACAAAAACATCTCATTTAAAGTAGAAGCCTGAGCAATAGCTGCAGCTTTCAGAGGCTTAATTCCACTCTGAGCTGGCTTTGAAATCAATGGCTTGTCATTAACACGAAGTTCAGTTCACTGTTGTTTCAGTCTGGCTCAGTTTGTCCTGGATTTACCAAACAGCAAACAGAAGGAGCAGGAAAGCAGAGGGTGTAACCTCCAGTGCTGGAGAGAACATCACTGCCTGGCAGAGCTCATAGTCTGTGTGCTGGAAATCCATCTTAATCCCTTCTGTGGAAGACTGAGCATTCCCTTTTGTCCTTGTGCTTTTCCATTGCCCATATCCAATCCTTTATGATTACAGCATGGATTAGATGTATTTACACACTTAAACTTTCCCTTCAGATCTGTTCATAGTCATGTGCAGACTTCCTAGTTCTGCACCTTGTCCTTAAAGCCATTGATATGCTTTAGATAAAACACCAGGAAAGCGACCTTTCCCTGTTCTGAGCCATAATCTCTGGAACACTGTTTTGGCAACCCTTGCAGAGAATTCCCAGGAGTTTTATGGCCCAGTGTTAATGACAGGGGTGAGTTTCCTGTCAGGCTTTGCCTTTTGTGCCACTGACTTGGATGCCTTTTTGCTCCCTGAACCTTGCTTACGCTTAAAAATCCACCTGCCTGCCCAGGCTATGGGAAGAATGGAATGTTCCTGCAGTGCTCTGAGCTGAAGGGCAGCATAAGTAAGTGAAGGGGTAGGAGCAGGCTGGGTTCATTATAAATGTGGTTCAAATGATACAGATTACTTTGACCAGGTTAAACCAAACCATGGTTCCTGGCTGAAATGCCAAGTCCAGCCTCAATGATGAACATCTCCTCTCTGCTCCATCCCTCTATTCCCCCTTTGTTTTCAGCTTATTTCATCACTGGATTCAGTTACAAACCCTGAAGAGTTGCCCTGGAGAAGATGGGTTAAAATGTGGCCGTGCAGGAGGTGTAGGTCTGAATACAAATGAAGCTCAGAACCATTTCTCTGTGTGTGCAGCTACTCCCAGAAGGGGCAGCTGCTTCTCCCATTTGCTTTCTTGACAGCAAGGGCCTAAGGCTTTCTATAAATAGAAAGTCATTGAGAAAATCAACAGAGCGTGAACTGCACAGCTTTACAGGAGTTTCCACAGTGGAATTTATGGGCTATGCAGTGGCAGGAGGAAGGGAAGATACCCTCTGTGTTCCATGGAGCCACAGAACACATCCCAGGGAAGCACTCACTCCATTATAAACCACCCAATCCTGCTGGCTGGAGGGATGCATGGACAAAAGGGTGCTGGATGCTTTTAGTTTGAAGTGCCCAGTCATGCCCTGCAGAAGAAATAACACACAAAGGGAGCTGGGTGGGTTATGGGGGTCGGTCAGAGAGGATGCTTCAGCTGAACAGGACCTTTCCACCCTGCCACTTGTACTGTGGTGAGGGCAGGCAGGTCGTGTTGTGATGAATGCTGGTGGCAGCAGGCAGGTGATGGAAACAGTGTTCTGCTGTTTGGGGGACTAAACTGCCTCATTGCATTCATTGCCTCCTGCTCTGCTGCTGCCTACAGAGGACAAGTGCCTTTATGCAAAGTGAATTCTCTATTTGCAGACCTATTTCTCTGCTCTCCTTGCCTGCAGCCAGTGTTTGCTCTGAACTTGAAGTATGAGCATTAGCTTAACTTGTCACTTCTGCCTTAAGGAAGGATTAGAAAGGGAAGGATCTGGGCAGAGGATGTGATGCTGCTTGCAGTAAAAACCAGTGCTTGCCAGCTCTGTGGGTCTGTGTGGCTTGTGCAGTGAGACCTCTTGTGATTTAACCAAGCAGGGGCTGGAAAGGAGGCTGGAAACCAACCAGGGTAACCCTTTAGTCCTTTCTTGACATGATTATTCCTCCTGCAGTGAGGCAGCACTAATCTAACAGGCAGATACAACCCACTGTGCTGGGCTAGTGAGTACTGTGATGCTACAGATCAGTGCAAGAGCTTACCCTGGGGCTTGTCTTCCATCTGCATCAGTTGGTGCATAAAGTGCTCACACTGTAGTTTCCCTCTGTGGTGCTGTTGCAGGAAACCTCATTGCTTGGTGTAATTGATGCTTTGTACCATTAATGATTTATGGAGCCCTTAGAAGCACACTTCAGCCTGTCATGAAAGCCACAGTTCATATTCCCAACTGGGATATGGGGAATGCCCTGCAGACAGGAGGGTTGGCCTGTGACAATCCATGATTTAGATGGGATCTTAGGCAGAAGCTCTTCCCTGTGAGGGTGCTGAGGCGCTGGCACAGGGTGCCCAGAGAAGCTGTGGCTGCCC
>JANHGB010008258.1:0-49680 GCA_026283785.1 Coracopsis vasa
AAGTGGCAGAAAGCATTAGTTGTGCATTTAGGCTGTGACTTACAACTTCCTACATCTATAGTACGGTTAAGAAAGGCAATGCAGATGTAAGTCATTGACATCCATAGCAACCCCTTACAAACCCCTTTAGGAGGGACTTGGTGAAGCAAATTCATAATGGCTCTTCCTGTACATTATCTGCACTTCTGTATTTTCCATCAGTAATCATTGCTCCTGAACATCCACAGTATTAAAGCAACTTCATTTGTACTGCTCAGGTTACATCAATGTCAACGCTTACTTGAAGTCGCACGGTTTTAGGGGTTTGGAATTTTGCCATAAAAATTCACGCCAGGCTGAAACGTGGCAAAGCGGGGCTCTGCCCCTCCTCACTTCCCAGGCAGTTTCATATTAAGGATTTTTACAAAAAACTCTTTGCAAGCATTTAAGATATTTTTGTTTTTCTTATACTAGAAATGTCCTCAAATATTATTATTATTATATTTGACAAAAGTTAGTTGTGAAGTCTCAAAATGTACATTAAAAGTCTTAATTAAAAACAAACACCTTGTTAAATCCAGTGCAGCATATGTTCCTGATAGAGTCCACCTCCCCATTTTAGCAATAGTTGATATGTCTAAAGACTACAGAGGGCATGACAACGGGTAATTACAAGGGTAGCTCAAATAGTACAGGCAATAAGTAATAACATTTTATGATTATTTAGAAAAAATATTGAATTGGTAACAATATTCAGGCATTGTGTAACTTTAATAAAAAATTCAATAACGCAATGGACTGATTTAACAATTTCGAGATTTAATACTGATTAACCAATTTAATGATTTTTAACAACACCCTGAGAAATACTAAGCTAATATGATTAGTAGATCTTTTTAAAGCTAATGGTCATTATACAACAGTGTGAGAATGCACCTGTGAAGCAAACATCATGCCAAAGTCCTTCAGCAAGCTCTCTGGCCCACTTAAAAAGGCATTTATTTATGTTACCACTCTCAACATCGCCTCAAACCAGCCACTTGTTCCACAAGTAGAACTCACCACCCAGAATTACATGCACAGGTTCCCTTAGCAGCTGATGAGGAAAGTCATGTACCTCTCAGAGGAATTAACGCTGGGCAACAAAACAGAGGAACACTTTAATGAACAGGAGAGTGATAGAACTGGCTTTGTTCCTACTTTTAGGAATTAAAACTATTGCCATGGGACGGTCTCTCTGTAAAAGTGGGATCCATAGCCCACAAGTGCTCCTGAGAATACATGTCCAAAACAGGCATTTGCACATGACTGTATCACCTTTTTTTACAGCATAGAAGTGAGAACTGAATGATGACAGAAGGAAGACATGGTAGTGACCACCTTATCTACAGCAATCTGCTTTTTATAACAGTGCCCAGGAATTGTGAAATTTTCAGCCTCGGAAAGTTCAAACCCACACTGTAGGACAGCTACTGGAGTAACCAGGCTATATAATGTATTCTAATTTCCTATGCAGAAGGAAATACAAAACTGGGAATCTTTACTGGCAATACTCAACAAGATTCCTCACTTCATATTACATTATTTTAAATGGCATTTTATTTTTTTGTTCTTTTGATGGCACACTTATAATCTTTACGTTGTTAAACAAGCTTATACCAGGTAAACAGAATGCAAACATTTCTCTTTTTGAATCAAAAGGCAACCACACTAATGAAAACTTATCATTCCGTCTCCTTTTATATACAGTTCCAAAATCAACCAAAGCTACCAGGGCAGCGTCATTTGCAGTTGCATAGTCAATGATAACAGCAATATGTTCAAGGCCAGGCTGGACAGAGCCTTGGGTGACATGGTCTAGTGTGAGGTGTCCCTGCCCATGGCAGGGGGTTGGAACTAGATGATCTTTAGGTCCTTTTGAACCCAAACCATTCTATGATTCTGTGTCTGAAATTGAAAATCTACAACTGATTCCTTTACTGGCATAGGACCTAAGGAATACAGCTTTAACATACAGCTTTCCAGCAATAAATATATTTATATAATGCTGACAGAATGTTAATGAGATCAAGATCTTATGTTACATGTTAAGCAGCTACTGTACTCATGATTTCTGTGCATTTCAAAAGAAACAAATAACAGACACTTCACGTGGCTCTCTATGGGTATCCTTTGTCTAAATCACAAGTTAGTGCATAAAACAGAGGACTATATAAATAATGGAATTAATGTCTTATCATCTAAATGGCTGCCACCCACATAGATTTTTCTGTCTAGTCCTATTTTAGTAAGTTCACCAAGTTCAATCCCTTGCCATCACAGACAACCATACCATATAATCACTTCTAAATGCAGTACAATTTCCTCTTCATCCCACTATGGCTATCAGAAGACTTCCAGAAATGACATCTGTCTGCTGTCTAAGACAACAGAATTCTAACTAAAACCAGACTGGGGCCCATACCCTGAATGGAAAAAGTTTTTCTTGATGCACAAGATTGAGAGGTTTGCAATTCAGAACTGTTCTTTCATAGTTTCGGTTTATGATTAGGAAAGATATTTCTAGTTAGAGTCACACCATACTGCAAGTTGTGGTAGCATCATACATAACAAGGGGAACAGCATATAGGAGAATTTTTCTTATGAAGTTCCCTGAATAATCTAGATTCACATATCTGTATATATAGATGTATATGTATATATATTCATATACAATCAGAGAGATAATACTTCCAAAACACTTCAGAACTCTTAACTGGCGTGCAAATGGCAATTCCTCCATATGTTTGACAACTTCTAGTAAAAACTACACAGCTCAAAATATTGCATACAAGAATCTGACATACTGCCTGCAGCACCACTAAGTTTAAGTACTAAAATTAAATAAACCCAGGGCTGGGCTCCAGTCAATTCTGTAGCCCCTTTAATATAATGAATATAAATTCTTATGTTCTTACACTTCAGCTGATGAAAAGACCTCTGCGATAACCTTTCCCACCCTAGGGATGCTTCTTTTAGATGTAATTCAGATTGCCTTTTTGTGTACACATAAACAGTAGCAAACAGGATATGGTGGGGAAAGTTCACCCTGCAATAGCTGAGATGCCTTATTGCTGCAGCCGCAAGACAATAAAAGAGATTGGTTGAGATTTTTACAAGTTCTGACGGCCAATTCCACTACTGCTGGCTGGCTCATAGGATTTAAATATCTGCATCTCAAGTTTTATAACTTGCCTCCCTAAGGAATTGCTAAGCTTCTTTCCAGAGTCTGTTTAGAAGGGAAACCATTCACTTTGGAAAAGACAGGACTAATGCCCTTACTCTGGGGGCTCTGGTTTTGGCTTAGTCCCCTCTGCTCCCTGTCAGACACAACAAGAGTGAACCTGATTGCTGTGAGTCAACAATTCTAATCCATAAAGTTCAAACATCAGGATACCAAGGACCAGGCTTCACTCACAAGCATTACCATGTCAGGCTCCTATTTCCTGAAATTCATGGAAAAATCTGAGGTAAGCAAGATAAAGTTACAATAAGGAGAAATGAAAACAGTGATTGTAATTGTAGCAAAAGGGAATCAGATAGATATTTCTATTATAGGGCAACCTAAAGCAAACATAATTTTTAGGTTAAAAAGAATCACTGTGTGATCAAACTGCTTACAAACTACTTGTAGGCACTTCTGAAGAAACTCCAGCTCTGCTTCCTCCAATCAAGTCTTGCTGTTTTTACTAACAATCAGGGTAACTGAAGCGATCTCAACTCCACTCCATGTGATCTACTTCGACACTTGATAATATACAGAAGCAGAATAGAGTCATTCTTAAGAGAAACAGGATTAAAGCCATATGACAAAAAGATCTGCAGAATTTTTAGTGTTATACAACACCCACCTATGGGAGAAACAGAATTCTGCTGTTTGTCTTTTCAAGCAAAAAATCCCATGATTTCCTCAACATCTTCCTTTAACTATGCCACTGACTCCAAATTTATTTAGGCTCAATTTGTCTCCTTAATTTCCGTATCTACAGGGATCTACTCCAGCTTTCCCATGAATCTAGTCTCTTTCTATTTGTTAACTTCACATTTGGTAACAAGAACTTTTCTTTCACAGTCTGAAACTATTGTTCTGACTAGTATTCAGTTCCTGCTACTTGTTTAAGTCTGTTTAGACTAACCTCCCCTCATTGCCTGTATCTCTGGTTCTCTTCTTGTTTGCTATATTTCTCTTTAGATTTCTCTCATTCTTTATATTGGCATTAGTTAATCTGGGTATGATTTTTAATTTTTTACAATTCCCTTATTGTCCTTCAGAACACTTTCTGTAATTGCAACTTTTCAGACCTCACTGTCATGCTTTTCTCTTGGATCCACTTTTTCAGTTCTAATATAATCAATCTATACCATAGCCTATTGATCTATTCACCTCACATTCTGCCAACATTGAGAACTGTAGTATTAAGGATCTTATAGAACACATCCTTGCCTAATTTCATTCTAATACCCACTTATGGACCTATTGTCCATGAATGTGTTTAAGCCACATTTGATCCTGCTGTCAGGACACTGTCTCTAAGCCCTCTGTGGCCACGAAGCCTCACTAACTGATGCATGAGGAAGTGCTTTTACATGTTTTAAACTGACTTCTAGCTGCAGTGAGTAAAGTCCAATTCTACTGCTGTGAAATGCCGTGTTAACTCACGAGAAAGATCCCTGCGCTGAAAACAGACAATGCTCATCTTCACCTTAGTCCTCCACTTGGCAGAGGAGTACAGCCTCCTCACAGCAGCCCTGTCCTTCTGTACAAGGAGCCTTGTCTATATCTGTGCAAGAGTTAAAGCCCAACATGATAAATCACTTCCTCCCATGAAGAAAACATTATTTTTCACTCAGCAAGTGGCACAGTACCACATTAGTAAGCATTGTTATACTGTCATAACTTCCCTTATGAATAAAATCTAAAGAACCATTTGACACTCTGTTGGGTGTTCACGGCGAGGTGTTGTCAGCGGGGAGACTGCAGTAGCCTCTGCGAGAAGAGGCTGGGGCTGCCTTGTGCTGGAGACAGCCAGTTCCTGATGGCTCCAAAGGACCCACTGCTGGGCATAGCTGTGCCCCTCAGCCAAGCTGGTGGGACCTCTGGGAAAACATATTTTAGAAAGGGCAAAACCCACCACACAGGCAGAGGAAGGGGGTGTGTGAGAAAGAGAGTGAGAAATAGAGTCAGAACACCCAAGGTCAGAGAAGAAGAAGGGGGAGGAGGTGCTCCAGGTGCTGAAGAAAGTATCAGCTGCAGCCCTTGGACAGCCCATGCTGGAGCAGATATCCACTGCAGTCCTCTGAGGGCCACGCTGGAGCAGATTTTTACCAAAGGACTGCAGCCCCTTTTTGCCGAAGGACTGCAGGAAGAACAGTCCATGCTGGAACAAGGGGAAAGTGTGAGTGGGAAGGAGTGGCAAAGAGAAACTATGGACTGACCATACCCATCCCATTCCCCTCTGCACTGCTCCGAGTTGTAGAGGCGTCTGGAGTGATGGAGTGAAGTTGAACATGGTAAATGGCGGAGGAAAGGTGTTGTTCTATTGTTTGACTTTGTTTCTCACTACCCAAACCTATTTTAATTGGCAAGAAATTAATATTCCCCAAGTTTGTTTTGCATTGTGATAGTAGCCAGTAGGAAATCTCCCTTATCATGACACATGATCCTTCTCATCCTATTTTCTCCCCCTGTTGTGTTGAGGAGGGGGAGTGTGCAAGCAACTGGGTTGGAGTTTGGCCATTAGCCAAAATTAACCCACCATAGACTTTTTTTTTTTGTTCAAACACTAGCTTAAGAAACATACTTTTAACATGAGAAGGTAAAGTCTCTTTGGAAGTAAGCCTGCACATTCACATTCCAGAAGTAGCTTTCGAAGCTGCAGTTGAAGTTCTAGCTATGAATCAGGGCTCAGAAGTGGACTTGCTTAACCTTTCAGGCTGGAGGAGAAAACGATCAGCTTTTATAAAAAAAGGCAGATTGCAGTCATGGGTATCACAGTATGTGAAGAAAAGAAAGAACTGTCACTATGCACCCTGGCACAGAAGGAAAACTGAGTTGGATTAATCAAGATGGAGCTGAGCCAGTAGAAAAGGAGGCACCTGCTCTCCTAAATAGAACTCCCAAGAAGCAATGAACTGCAGCAAGGAACTGCGCTCAGACAGTTTACTTTTTTACCCACTCTACATATTCAGCTAGGAAATGTTATTCTTTAAATGCTGCCTCACCCAGCACCTCCGCCATGAAATATACTGAAAATTATGCTGTTAAAAATTAACTGAATTTCTGATACAAAGATACAACAATCAATTTTTCAGCCTTAAGTAGTGTTCTTTTTCTTTTTTTTTTTTTTTTCCCAAAGAAACATTTTCATGCTGTCTTTTTTCCTCCTGAGCCAAGAACAACAGTGATTTTGGCTCTATGCCATCACTATAATCAGCAATACCAAGAAACTTAATCACAATGGCAACAACATCAATAAAGACCTGTAAGAAGCAAAGAAATTTCTGTACAGCCTTGTTCAATAGGAAATTGTTTCCCAGGCTGAAGTGCTTCTCTTGAGCTCTAAGCAATGCCATGAAACACGCTTTCACACTATTTACACACTTCCTGTGGACAAGCAGTCACCTTGGTTTCTGAAGACCATCTTCCAAATGGAGAGAAACATTCATGAAACAGTAGCAAGAAGCTAGATCAGATGAGAATGGCTGCTGGGCAGAATGAGTAACTCTGACACACCCTGACTTGTGAGTTGAGGCAACAAAAAAAGAGAACGAAAAAAAAAGGAGAAAAAGGAAGAAAAAAAAAAAGGAGAAAATGAAAGAAAAAAAAAAAGGAATGAAAAATTATTTCTGGGCAGATAATACGTTGCTCTCCTAATTCTTTCAAGAGTTAGAAGACCTTACCTGGAAGCTATAAACCCACAAAATATTGAAAACTGAAAGAGACATTAGATGAAAGATAAAGCTGATTGCCTTTATGCCCAAGTCTTACACAAAACGAATCTGGAGATGACTTGATTTTTTATGCAGTGGCTCCAATTTCTAGTCTGCTTCCCCACAGATGTTGTACAAAAACAAAGGAAGGGAAGACAAGACTTATACAGATGATGTGATCAAGAGGACATCAGTATCATTCTGAAGTGTACACGAATAACTGTTTTTCTATGTCAAAAAATTCTTCTGTGTTCTCTGTATCAAAATAGCTTATATTTTAGACATGAATAATAGGCACGTATCACAAATGAGTGAATGGTCATAATACAAAATAAACCAGCAGGAATATGTCCTTACTATGTAATTACAGAACAGATGAGAAGATTTTAATTCTGTTCAGACAAGAATGCTTGAATCTGTTGCTCTAAATTATTTTGGGGGAAATTCTGACAAAACTAATCTGGTTAAAAAAAACCCAAAACAACACCACAAAAACCCAATGCCCTTTCCTGTGACACATTCAAGAATTCCATTTCATAACCTTCCATCTATTCTATTACAAGAAAAGGAACATCTAAAGATGATACGGCTAGAAGATTTTTAGGAACTCTACTCAACCCACTGCTGGCTTTACTTTAGGGAGACTCTTGAGAATGGGTTGTAAGTAGTAGGGGATAGACTACTTTTTGAGACTCATTAGCGGGCAGTTACCAACCACATTTCATTTTATCCTAAATGGGGTAGCTTTTGAACAAATACCCTGCCCCTCCAAAATAAAAGAATGAGAGAACAAATATATTAATTTTAATTAATTTGAAAACTATAAACTACAACCATAATGTGTGCAAAAAAGCAGCTGGGTTTTGCTAGTCATAAATAACAGTCCATGATGATAACTCGTTGCAACCTCTTCCAAATATATCAGGTTAAAAATAATTACTTCCTCTTCTGAATCACAACATTCATATTACAAATGAGGCACCGTGAAAAGAAGCATTCCTTTGGTAGCGATGAAAGTTGTTGGGCCCTGTGTACCATATGATGTACACTGGTACAGCTAACGAAGCAGAGTAGTTCACCAATTAAGAAAGGACAGATCTAATCTTAATTGATTAATTGATGTGATTGCATAAGCAGGACTTTTTGCATCCCCATGTTTTCCTATCATTGCTAAAGGTCTGTGTGAACAAAGCTGATGTAGTAAGAATTTCTGAAATTCCTGAATTTCTTTCTGAGAATGGAGGGGCATATAGAGACATCAAATCAATTGTATGAAAATATTTGCTTCAATTTGCCTGACTGATAACAATTAAACAAGCAAATGAAAATTTTATGAGGTTTTTGCATATTTCCTAACATCCCTCATACCCAATCCCACCCATTAGAGTTTTTGTCTTTTCTCAAGGTTGAAGTTACTAATTTTTCCTTTTTGGACTAGTTTGTACTTACAAAACATATCACTGCAATTGACATTCGCAACCCCATGAATGCAGACATTGTTAGCATCACAGAAACATACTTATGCAGTGACAGTTTGGGCCTATGGGCTTAGGAAAAGAAGCTGTATCAATTTAAGTCTTATTTATAATGACAAAATTGCATTCAGTCTAAGGGTCCTGCTAACAATTGTGCTGAGTTAGCCCTTTCTGTTAGGACCAGAAGGGGGGTAGGGGAAGAAACACCTTTTAGCAAAATAGTTAAAATGCTATAAAAAAGTCTGTGTATGCAGCCCAGGTCTTATAAGGAAGTGTTTTTAAACATTTATTTCTTGAAACACAAGGTTTCAATCAACAGCCACCGGAGACTCCAAGGTCATGATCTTCCCTGTAAGCAACCCCCTCGATGTTCTGCATAAAGGTCAGAGGCGTTTACCCTCTATGAATGAAGTTGCTTTCCAAACACTTGGAGGACGGAATAAAGAGCTTCAAACTCAGCTTGCAAAATGCAGCGCTGTTTTCTAAGAAAAAGATAAACTCTTATGAAGAGATTTCATGTTCATACTCTCTGTAGACTCTTTCTTTACAAATTAAAGGCCTGCAAAATCTTGAACCTTTATTAAGTCTGTCAGCAACAAGTTGAGAAGAACACCATATGGTAATCTAAGAAGCCCACTGAGTGCCTACATTGTATTCCTCAGCTATCCAACCAGCTTCAAGTGCTTCTTACACCTTGATACGCTAGTATATCCATACTGTGTTAGTATGTACATATAATAAACACTCATGCTTGGCATTCGCTGGACTTGTGTCAAAAGTAAAATATTGTGAGTTTACAGGGAATCTGGAATATGTTCTGATGAAAGACATGAGGTTTAAGAAGAAGTAAGAAAAATAACACTTTGGAGCACCTAAAGCAATGAGGAAAAAACACAAAACAATGCCTGTAGGATGTATCTGCAAATCCTGAATTGAATACTTTAAGGATTGTTAGAGTTGTGTCATCAAAAGTCAGAACTAAAATGGAAGAGTTATCTTCTGTGGAACATCAGACAGTATTTTAAAAGACTATATTTTACTTTGCATTTTATAAACCCCATTTCTGACATTGCTCCTATTGATTGGGCTGTCTGGTGCCTGAACCCTACAGCACTGCCATGATGCAAGTAACATGATACATATTTCTTTCGTTTCCGTCAGTGATAAGTTATATTACTGAAAATCGTCCAGCAAAGTATACCTGTTAATTTTGCTTTAGATGGATTCCATTAAAACGTGAAAATCTTGGCAAGAATGGGGGTGAGACTTGCCCACTGTCTGGGTCCCTTTCCCACCCAGCCAACAGGGCAGACTTTTTAGTTCATTATCACCTCATCAGTGCTCCTGTCAGCTGCCAGCAGTGAGAAAGGACTAAGCCACTCACTAATTCCTGGCTTTCCCGCCTCCACTGAAGCAGCAGTAAATCCAGAACAGATGGATGCTCTTTAACCCTCTCAATCCAGACACCTACTTTAATCAGTCTAATCAACCCACTCAACTCAGAACAAGGAATGATTGACAGACGTGCAATGACAGAGGGACGGAACTGTTGCAGCTTAGATCCTTTGCAGAAAACACCATTCCATCTCCAATATTTTGCTGATAAGAAAGGCAGTACAGGGAGCAAGACTATCACGTCAAGAGCAGGACAGACCTTCTATTGAAGAGGAAAAAGCAGTCAAGAAAGGGATTATGAAGCAGTAAGATTATTAAATACTGAGATCTCATCACAAGGATCTCATCATATTCCACAAGCTATGAACGAAGACCAGAAGATATTTACTTCATGCAAAGGTGGCTTTTGGTTTTGCAACTGAAGTTGCAGTTCAAGCTAATCTAACAGCTTGCTGTCACAGTCTTTTCTTTCCCAGGACACAAGACATAAGTTTCAAGCCTTGCCTTGTATTGTCTGAGACTTATGGATTGCCATTTCAGTGTACTAAGCCAGCAGAAAACTAACTTCAGGAAAATGAAAACATTTTATTCCTAGCTTAGTGTGCTGAATTAGTTCAGCAGAGTTTTTTAAGTGCCAGATACAGGGTAAAGGAGGATCTGGAAGAGGGAAGCAGGACCAGATGTGTCAGGACCTCAGCCTTTTGTGCAGTCAGAACACAATTCCTCATGTTCCTGAGAATGTATTCTCAGTCCTTGCTAGTACACTGCAGAGCACTGCGTCATTCAAAGAATAATATAAAATCAGAAATTGCATATGAAGTTTAAATGCTTCTTAAAAGGGATTTTACTGAAACACAGCATCAAGAGGAACACTTCTGTTTATTTTCATATTTATATATTTCAACAACGCATGAACAACTATGTGGAGAACATGGCTAATTATAATATTCAAAGAGAAAGATTTTATTTTGTTTCAAGATTCTCTGTATGATTTTGTTTTCCTTGACCTGTTGCGGAAGACACAAATAAAGAAACAGTATTATAGTGCTCTGGCACCTCAAATAGTTTAACGTACTTAAAGGCTTCAAGAAAACCTTCACTGAGTTATGAGAAAAATATACAAGAAAAAGTAGTTGTATATTTGTTTTAAAGCTTGGAAACTTTATAAAGTGACTTGGCTAGGGTAAAAGTGCACACCTAGTAAAATCTATGAATTCAGAACAACTAGATTTCAGCCTTGCCATTCTGTAGTATCTTATTTATGAAAAGGGAAAGACAAAGAGGAAAAAAAAAATCAGAGAGTACTAACAAAATGATAGCATATTTGTCAATCCAAAGTCTAAGCCTGGGAAAAATTCCGAAGTGGTGGCTCAGAATACAGATCAACACATGGCATGAATTATTAGGAGCATCAACCCAGCTTAATCATCCTTCTCTCAAGCAGCCTACTATTTAACCTCACAAGTCTTGCATAACCACAGCTTCATTCTTTTGTACTCTTTCTACATGTATATGAAATCCTGCTGTAAGGAGCAAGAAAATATAGAAGAGAATGGAAAGTCAGTTAAAATCTTGCCCTGAGTCATGTAAACAATAGCTCCTGTTTACCTAAGGGCCTAACTGAAACCAGCTTCCTGAACCCAGGAGAGATCGATGCAACCCAGGTATTGCATCTGAAATGGAAACAAGAGTCCTGGGTTCAGACAATGCAGTGCTGTTCTCCTTAGAATCAACAATTAAGCAATCAATAAGTGTCTCACAGCTAGAAATGAGTCCCTTTCTTATCTGATGTATATCTTGTACGTAGAATTGTGGAAGTCTTGAAGAACATTTCTTGGAGTCGAACATGAGAGATGGTCACTGGTAGGCAGCGAACAAGGTTCTGAAGGCCAACCAAATGAACAGCAAGTAAGACTTGAGGAACAGAGAAGATGGGAAAGAACCTAGCTGTGTATCTCCAGGTGTCTGCCCCGATCAAAACAATTTTTTACTGCGAACAAGAAAACTAATTTTAATATTGCCCTTTAAGCAAAAATTTAGTAACTGTCCTTTATTCATTTGCACTGGAATATAAACGGTATTTATGGGGGAAAAAAAGTCTCATTTACTCACAAATGAAATCTGAAATTTTGAGAATTAGCATGGCACTTTTAACGGCTTTAACATTCACAAATGGAAAGTGCTACATAATGTAAAGTATCAGAATGAGAACCGAACGCCACAGCATGAATTGAAATTACAGAAGGTTGAATAATTAAAAAAAAAGAAATAAATCTATTCCTAGAAGTATGTTAAGGTTGTGTGAAGACAGGTTATTATATCCTATTTTGATCAGCAAACTCCTCTAGTTCATTAAACTTAAAGAAAGGTAAGTTTAGACTGGACACAAGGACAAAATTCTGCACTGTGAGGGTAGCGATGTACTGACACAGTTTGCCCAGAAAAGCTGTGCATGCCCCATCCCTGGAAGTGTTCAAAGCCAGGTTGGATGGGGCTTGGAGCAACCTGGTCTAGTGGAGGATATCTCTGTCTATGGCAGGGGTTTGGAAAACAGATGAGCTTTAAGGTCCCTTCCAATCCAAACCATTCTATGACTAAAGGTGTAGTGTGCACTTCCAAGTCCCAGCAGACTGCCATCAAGTTCAGCTGGAAAAGCTGAGAAGTTAGGTAATGAAATACTTCCACTAGACTGTCCTAACTCTAACCTCAAATCAAAACACATAGTTAAGACATAAACTAGAAATATGTGCAGTGCATGAATTGCAGAGAGGAATGTGATTATTTTTTTTATGTGTGTGTGTTCCTTCAGTTAATATTTTTAAAACATTTTTTCTAAGACTGTAGGATATCCTTGGGATTAGAAAAAAGCAGAAAAAAGTAGATTTTGTCCATCACAATGCATGTTGCAGACCAGCCATATCAGTATATGGAATGGGGATTAAAGTTTAACTGCAAATCTGTACTGTTGGTCATAAGAAGTCAAATTTTCCAAGCAGGCATTTCCTGTTGATGGCCTGTTGATTTATATACAAGTGCTTCAAAAATCACTTGGCAGTGGGAATAGTGGGTAGAGCAACTGTGAAATAAGAGTTAAGGGTTTTATTCCATGCCTCAAACTATAACTTGACAGTTCTTAAACAAGTAAGTATTCCTACTTTGCAAATATATTAATTTATCGTTAAATCATTGTCTGCTAAGAAGCTTATAGAGCTTATCAGAAAATTAACTACAGAAAATTAACTACACTTATTTATAAAATAAAAATGGCCCATACTCTAGGCAGGTCAAACAAAACATAAGTGGTGCATGCACACTGCACACACATGAGTTTCTACACCAGGAAAAAGTATATTAGCAACTGGGCTAAGGCAGGTGTACATTAAAAACCATGTATTTCATTATTAGGACTCATTGGTGTGAATACAACTTAACTTACTACACTATTTACATCTTAGTTCCACACTGCTATTTTATCAGTTGAAAACAGAATATGAAACAAGAGCTTTTCTGTTATTCATATCACTGAGATTAAAGCCATATAGTTGCCCAGCGCACCTTCTGTCCCTCTAAAACTATTTCCTTTAAAGGTACACAAATTCTGTTTCAAAAAATGTAACAAAAGAAGAATTTCTCACACTTCATTGTATTTAAGTTCCATTGAGAACATATTTGTCCATAAAATGGAACAAGAAATTCAGTATTTGTATAAATAATGTACTTGAGCTAATGGAGATGTATCCTCACAAATCACAAAGCCATCTGGAGCACACTGTCTCCACAAAAGGAGCGCAAAAAGGACTGTACTTTTCAACTTCCCACACAGAATGCTATTCCCATGCTTCATGCTGTAAAAGAGGCAAAAGCCACAGCAGCTGAGACCGCTGGAGTGAAGCCTTGGTGAGAGGGTGCTTGAAGGGGCTGCGCATGACTAGAGTGCATGCCTCTAGTCCACAGGCCTTTTCTGTTTGGGCCAAGTGCAACGCTGACACACTCTGCAGCTCAGCACCAAACACCTTTTCCATTCTCCCACAGTTTACTTGCATTTCTGCCTAAGTGAGTTTCTTTTGGCTTTGACGACAAAGCTTCACCTGCAGGGTTTCATTTTTCTGTTAAACACCTTGCTGTTGATTTTCCCTTATTGCACAAAAGAACTTGCTCCAGCGCCTCTTTCACAACTGTTCCTTTGTAGTAAACGAAAGCCTTAATAATTTTATTTTGATTGTAGAGTTGATTAATTTCAACTTGTTTAATTTGCGGCCTTTGCTGAGATCTTTAGGGCTGGGAATTAGAGAGCACACTGTACCACTGTACTTTGGACATTGTGGGCTTGCCAATTTGTTTCATGCCTCATTTGTCACAAAACCTATGAAATCGTGGTCCAAAGCCAGCTTCATATTTTTCAAGGCAAGGCAAAAATGTATTTGTGTTTGTTTTAAATTAACATCTCCTGGCTAAATTCATCTAGTTTTTCAAAGTCCAAACCAAAGCACTCACTAACAATGGGAATCTAGCAAGCAAGACAAATCCAAAGATCAGTTTAGCAGAAGAGAACAGATTGCTTCTCTCCAGTTACAACATTAAGGGGTAAGATAAGAATACGCAACTTTAGGTATAGACATAGCATAAAGAAAAAATGAGAATGTAGAAAGGATCTATGTTTTTATAAAAAGGAAGACTTTGACATTCAAGATCCCACAAAACAGTACTGGTGGCCTTAAATCTTTATTCGTGAAATTAAACTAAATGTTTAAAATAGATGATTCTTAGACTGTATAGCAAATACCAATTACATCATTTAGTTTAACCTCATATGCAAAGCTTGATTCCTAGATTACAGGGTAGAAATAAGCTAGTGTGATCCTTTAGTATTCAATGTTTTCTTGATATAAAGCTGTGAATGCTAGCAGACTGAAATATAACTATAGCTTTACAGAAAGCTATAGCCATATCTACTTAGCGCATGAGGAAGGGCTATGAAAGGGGCTTTAGAGAATATCAAATATGACATTCTGTCACATAATTTTTCAGTCTTCCCTACAATGTTATACACACTAGCTCCTAGTATCGGTATAGTTCTCTTTATCCTATAATCTGCATAAACTGTTACACTTGATATTGGACTGGGGAGAAGTGACTCAATATCAATGACAGATAATACCTTAAAGAAAGACACTTTTATCATGCTTAGTGTAATCTGCTAGGACTTCTAAATGAACAGTTCTGGTCAATTTCTATGTTACACGTAGTCACATGTCCTGCACACAAGATATCACCAGACAAACCAACAACTCCCAAATCCTCTCCCTATGGAGCTTTCTCAAAAATTCCACAGACTTGCAGATCGATTTTGCCTAAAAGAACCCAAAAGTATTGTTTGGGAAGGGAGAACACAGAAAGATATACTGAATATTCCTATGCAGTATCAAGACGAAGATTGCAACGACTGCTAACAACTTGACTCATTTCTCCAATTTTTCTTACGCAACTCACACTTCTTGTCCTCCAGGATTGCAGGGAAGCAATTACTTGCTTCAGAGGTTATTCCTGTAATTAAAGCAAATTGACCTGACTTCCAAAAAAAGGAATTTGTGCTGAACTCTAGAAAACAGTCTGAAGTTAGACTCTGCCTTAGTTAGACCTACTCCCCGCAAAGCTGCACTGTTATTTTAAAAACAGTAAAAGAATGACTCGCATATGCACAGTGGCCATATGAGCACATCTAGCCTTGGAGATTTCCCTCCTTGTATTTTGAACTATGTTGACGATGTCCGGATGGGATTTACAATGGCTCAAAGCTACTATTGTTCACACTACATTAAATCTACAATATATGCAATGAGATACCATAATATTTTCACTTGGAACTTCTATTAACCCACAACTTGTCCGTATTTAATGAAATATGTAGTGCTCACAGACCTGATTTATATGCATCACTATTTACAGTGCACGTTTATAAAAGAGGAAAAAGCACCCTAAGGAACTCATGGTTATTTTGACTTTAACAGAAAGTAAAAAGTGCCTGATTTGGTTTAGCTCAGCAACACTCCTGGAAGCCCCAGAATCTTATAGCTGGATTAGGGATGGCGACAGGAATCAGTGATGCAGCTGAAACAGCTAGCATAAGAAATGTATTATCGCTACCAACCCCAAGCCAAAACACTCCTGCATATTTTAAAACAAAAATCACAGTCTTATTTATGTTTGTTGTGTATAGAAGTATATAGGAGCAATAAAAAAGGTATGCTGAAGACCTGGAAATCAATTTTTGTCAGTGCTGTTCTAGAAATAAGTGGAGTGAAGGATTCACACACCCAAGGGAAAATTAGACAGATGCTCTTGAACAGATAAACCTTTACTTCTGACATAACTTCTAAATGTATTTAATTACACAAAGTGTGTGTTAGGAAACAGTAAAAGAAAAGTGTTTTGTCCCGGGAAAGGTATACAGAAATAGCTAGCAGAAGGCAGTATATTGGTGCTCTTTAGAGCTGTCTTACAAGCAATAGGTTCTGTACGTTGGTCAAAATGAAATCATTGCTCCCTCCATTCCTCTACCAGTTTAACACTGGGTTAGCTGAGTCATTATTTCTAGAGAAAAGCATAACTTTTGTCTTTCTTTTAGATAACATGATCTGTATGCAGGTTATGGTCAAACCAAACTTTTCCCAAAGAAACGCCCTTCGCGCATTAAAGAACATAGGGCACCAATGACTTTGTCGAAATTTTCTTGTGCTACACCTGCTCCCTAAGTGTATTTGTAATAATGAACTAGCAAACTGAAAAAGGACAAGAAGGGTATTCATTCATTTTTACTAGGATTGTGCAAGCCTAAAAAAATTGTATGTATGCCAAGATCTCTGCTTATGAGATCTTTCATGGTAATTTCTGTAAGAATGCTTGTAACCTATTAATAGAAAAGAAAAACATTACTAAACCTGTGCATTCTTAACACTGAGGATATATGCTATATTTTTCACATTCTCACTTGAAAACGGTCTAATTTCCTTTCACCATCTAAAGGACTGTGCTCCAAAAACTACCAAAGGGATCACGTTCGCTAAACCCAGTCCCTGAAAAACACATCCAGAAGAAAACAAACATCTCCTGTGGAAAGGCATGGAAACAAGAGCACAGTGTAGCTACATTCTCAGGAAGTTAATGACTGGACCTCCTTTTCCCAACTCCTCCCTACAATCTTTATAGTCTTAGAAATTACTGAGTAAAACAAACCCCTTTAACACCACCTGGTGTACTTTTCAGCAGTTGGTCTTGCTTCCAGGCCTGTCATGGCTCATTAAGATAGTATAGTACTTTCTCTCTGCAAGACTGTTCTCAGGGACCACAGAAATTCAAGATAAAATGAGATACGGAGGTTTTATCACAAGACAGAACAGGACTGTGACATATCGTGCCAAGATTTTAGTATCTGAGAAAGCCATAGAAGAAAAACTTTCAAGGCAGGTGAAATGTCAAAACAAGCCAGTTACAAACGATAAACATAACTTCCAAACACTTAAAAAAATAGAGTAAACCACAGTAAACTAACTTTGTGTGTGCCCATATGGGGATTCTTATTTATGTAGGCTTTGCTAAAGGTTCACTTCTTTGCTTTGTAATTTATTTTTCTGTGAAACTTTGAGATTTGAGTTTAATAGCTCTTTCACCTACATGAATCATTTGACCAACCCATTTTGTACTGCTGCCCATAAATGAATTGTTAAGCTTTTCTGCTTATTTCTATTATTCAGGACATCTAGCATCAGTTGCACTGCAAAGGAAGTGGCAGCTTGTCTCTAATGCTGCCACAACACTGAGTGTCTCAGAGCACTCAAAGGCTCATTGATAATGCAGGAGGGCAGAAAGGAGAACAGGCTTCATTCCTTAATTGCCAAGAGAAAAAAAGCACAAAAGAGATTATGTTTTCTCTCAAGCTTTCACCTGAATTAACAAATAATAGCAGAAGCCATCAAATTTGAAAGTAACCAAGATCTACAATTACATTTATGAAAAGCCTGATATTTCATTACAGTGAGGAGGACTATGGATTTAAAAAAATCTGGCCCTTCAATAACCTTTAGCCTTAAAAGGCACACAATATATCTACATGCTATATTTCAGCTTTCCTATTGGACTGTGTGATTCATTTCAAGATTAACAGCACTTCCAAGGTCAATTTATTTCCAATTATTTAAACGTAATGTCTGTACTGTTCAGTAATTACAAAAGGATAATTTTTCACATTTCAGTCTACTGCAACTGGACTTTTTACAACTTAAATGTCAAAATCTAACCATACGTAATTAAAATAAACATATATAATCATGTATTTTATATTTGACAATTAAAAAGGACAAACCAGTGGTAACAAGATACTGTTGCATTCATTTTCACTGTGTACCCAGAAAAAGACCTTTTAAAGGAAAAAAAAATCTAAGCTTGTAGAGGAGAAAATGGGACTGGTGCAGATGCACTTGTTCAGCTCTGCCCCAGGCAGTAAATCCTACGGACATGGAGTGCCCCCTGTGGGAATTTAGCTTATTTAATTTCACACAAAGTAATTATAGGAGGTGCTTTGGTACCATTGCTGCAATCACATGGTAGCCCGATATACCAAGTGGCCCACAGACCTTATAGTCCAGTTCAATATGATGCAGAGTTTGCACTGGGCCTAGAAAATCATACCTTGCAGATGATATGTATTACTGCTTAATAGCAATGACAACAAATGCAAAGTGATTTCAAACTACAGAGACAACTGTTTATACATGTAGAACATACACATCCTTCCGCAGTCGCTTTTCCTCTGGAGAACTTCTGATAAACCATAGGCATAACCATAATTTCCTCTAATGAAAAAGAAAACCCTAAGCCCTTTAATTTCCAAGAAGACAATTTCTGACGAGCTAACAACTTATCACTGGATGGACATTAATACTTTTCTTTTTTTCTGGTCTGTTCACCATGGGTACACATAACCTGAAATATTTTTGTTTGGTTAACCTGTTTGCTGCATTTGAAATTACTTCCCACCTCATTTAGGATCAACTGAAATTACTTTTCTGGCAAATAAACTATGTGCCAATTAATCAGTTTCTTTTGAACTACTTTCAGTTTCAAGCTTATACTCGTACCTCCAGACAATACTGCTTTACCGCTGAGAGGATGAACTTTTCAAAAGATAAATAACTTTAGCTTCCACTGACCTCATTTTCACTTATGAATGTTTGTGTGTGTGTGATTTTTATCTGACAGCCAGAAAATGAACACACGCACTTATCAATCAATATCAATGATATATAATATCAAATATTTTTAAGTCACTTGCATATTATGTAGGAAAACTGTAGCAGAGATAAGCATGAACAGTCTTCCTGCACAGCACTGCCTAGGTTGGCATCTTATTTTTAATAGTAGCCCTCATGTAGCTCTCAGCAGGCCTTCCAAGCCCAAGATGAAACAAAGAAAGAATACAATAAACAGCTTCACTAAGCTACACAGGCCTGGTTCATCTCTGATCACCACCTACGCTCTGTATCAAACAGAACACTGTATGTGGGATGTACTCATGTAATTAGAGACTACAATGATATATATTCAAAAGACCACTCATGTAAAGCCACATAAGAAATCAAACAACATTTTTTGACAGCTTGATTTTGAAACATAAGTTATGTTCTAGTATAACAATTCATTTGTCTCTAATAGCCTTGATTATTTTTTAAAGAAGAAAGAGGATAGTAAATTATTCTCGGACAAGCAATAATCTTTTCTTTGTGTGCCAGCAGGATGAAGGATTCAACTCTGAAGCGCCAACTACATTATGTAAGTCTGCATCCCTTGAATTATAGGGTTAGCAGCAATTGCAATTAGCAAGAGAAGGCATAATTCAGGAAACGGCTGTTGGACAGTTTTCCAGGTCTGAAAGAGCAGATTGAGAAATGCTTCAACTGGGACTTTTCAACCCCAAAGCAGATGACTAGGAAGAACCTTCTGGTCCTTCTGACCATAAAAAAAGGCCTGCCTAATGAAAAAAAAAGCAACCAAAAAACCAAACCAATCTCTTCTCTACATGCAGACACAGTGTCTGCTCCCCTTCCCTGTAAGCACAGTGTCCGCTGCTACAGTTTTGGCAATAGCATGAGTTCAGCCCCAGATTAGACTGTTTGTGCTCGGTTACTTTCACACACTGCCAAAATTTGCTGACAACACCAGGAGAAAAAATTAAGGAAAGGAAAACCGGTGATTTTCAACAGTTTATAACTCAGCTCAGCCTAAGCAGGTTTTTATGGGACAAAGAACAGAGATTTCTCTGTAGACAGCACTTTATTCCTGCCTAATTTAAAAGATTTGCTGTGAATGATGGAAACATTAGAACTTCTTAAAGAAAACATAACAAAACAAAAATCCTAGCAGTTCACTGATATTTTTTTACAGTAGATCAGGTTTGGTGATATAAATAGAGAGACCATTATCTACCTCTCTTATAATTATTTACAACACAGGTGTTTTTGGTTGTTTTTTTTTTTTTTTGAGAAAATGAAAATATTAGACTTAAAGGAAGAGGGCTTCAAAATACATAGTATTTCTTTAAGGAGTGAAATTTCTTCCTTGGAATAATTCACACTTGGGCTATTCTAGTGCCACAGTATTCCCTAAGGAGTGTGAAATGGTCTTCTCGGAGTTACAGAGTCAGTAGTAAACACAAGTTCTACTCTAAGAAACAGTATTTTAAATATATGTTTTCACTACCATAATATCTAACAACTTCCTATTAAAACCCAGAGGTAACTTTCTAGAGTCCTCTTGTAGCTTTAACACTTTCTTTCAGTCCATATCTAGAATCTCCTAAAGCAGTATTTCCTAAGCTATTTTTCTTTTATGCTCCCCTGCCCCATTCAGCTGATTGCAGGGCCCAGGCTGTTAAACTTCCACATCTATCAAATCTCAAATTTAATCAGTACTGCTTTCGAGTACCTCTAACTTTTCTCAGTGAAGCATGCCCTAAAACTTGGGAAACAATACAGCTCTACTGCATCTTTGAACAGTATATGTGCAACAGCTATTTTTTCCATTAAGGATACCAAAACTAGCTAACTGCTTCACAAAATTGATCACTTGTTCAATTACTCTTATTTTTGAGTTAAAACATTTTAACAACATTAGAAACTTTTTGCAAAACTAGAAAACAGATGACAAGAGTGCTTTTCATAAAAGGAATAGGCTGGGAAAGTAGGGAAACAAAGAATATACTGGAATTTCTGCATATAAATACAAGATATTTAATTGACCGGGAGTCCTCAGGAGAGACTTGTTTGCAACACAGCCTCATGGTGAGGGTGAGTTTTTGAAGTTTGGATGCCTTTGGCAGCTTTATAGAACTTTAAGACAGACCAGCTATGACTAAAACACGCTTAGCTAGTTAACTATACAAACGTAATGTTTTTTCCATCTTTCTCTCCATGTGCTGACAGCATTACCATTCTCTTCAGTGTTCTTCTTCCTCCTGAGGCACAATGGATCTACCAGTTTATGCAGTCCTGATACTACATTTCAGTACAACAGCTTTCCAACAATAACTTACTTAGCTAAGAGAGGTCATCACTTAGAAAAAGAGAGCAGTTATATTAAAGGCTCTAGAGCCATACAATTCCAAATTAATTTTAGGATATACTGTACACTACGTGTATATTTTAATGAGAAGGTTTGGCAGAGCAGTTTGGCAAAAGAAAGTTCTGACAAGTGACTGGATATGCGATATATCCCCAGTTGTTTTGGATTCCCACATCACCTTAAGAGCTATTCTTCCCATCCCCCAACACACCAACTCTCAAGGCAGTCAAATTTATAGCTCAATAAAATTTTTTATTAAAAATAAAAAGTGTGGCTTCTAAGTACTTCAGTCTTCCAATGTCCTTATGCCAGGTCTAGATCAGACTGTTGTGGCTGAATATAAAGCTGGGGAGGCTTGGCCCACTTTATACAAGCACTCCTAAGTTAAAGTTTCAAGATCTAAGCCACCTCTCTTTCCATTCTGTAACAGCTGTTTTTCTATCCTTTCATTAAGGAAAAAAAAAAAAAAAAAAGAAAAGAAAAAGAAAAGGAAAGAGACCAGTGTAGAAAAGTTAAACAAATAAATAATGGTTCACGAAACCACAGTGGAGGAACCACTGCTGGGCCTGCCAATAAAAATGTTCCTTCTCTTCAGGGCTGGCTAAACAACTGAAAGTGTTTCTAATGAACTGCTGGCAGCACTATACATCATTTGACTAAATAGATTCATGTCTCCCTAAACTAAGCATAACTATTTATCTACAATGCACAGTCAGAAATTAGGAAGTATTTAAGCCTTAGAAGTCTAATTCCTCATTTCTCCCCACTTCTCAAAGCTTGATTTTATTCACACTTCCTAATGTAAAGATGATGAGAGAAGTCCAACCAGATATGTGCAGTCTGATTTTAGCATTACAACCACCTGATGTTATGTTTATCTCTTCTTTCTTTTTTGTCATTTGTTACACTGACTTGTGTCTTACCTTAAAGTAAATTATCAGCTACTCGAAGCAAGATGGTACATTCATAAGACACACAAAACACCTGAGTTCCAATAACTGTTTAGGATCCCTGAAGATGATATTGTGCAAATAACAGTTGTTTACTGCATAGTTAGAAGGAAGAAATTTTTTTGAGCTGTATCAGAAGTGTGAAAGTCAGGTAATCCCTGGTCAGAAGTCACTTCTGAAGGTTCACCTGATTGCATAGATAGATGTTATCTACAGAGACATATTCATGCAGTGGCTGCCTTTAGAACAGCAGTGATCAGAGGAGAATTCAAAGATATCAATAAAACATGCCTACAAATAATGAAAAGAAACACTTACTTCATTTCCAGGACTTCTTCCAAATGTTTCCTTCTTTCAGCTCGTAGGTTGGTCAAGTGGGTTTCCTTCTCAGCCAAAGACTGTTGTGTAGAGGACAATTTTGCTTTCATAGACTCCAGCTCCTGCTTAACCTTCTCCATGGCCATCATCAGCTCTTCTACCTAAAACATTTTTTGGGAAGACAGGAGCGGAGAAAAATAGTGTAATGTGATCAGCTGGAACTCACTGAATGGCACAACTAAATTGGAGCGCAAAGATTACCAGTGCATGCACACTGCATAACACTTCTGTAGACTGGAAGTATCATCTACTGCTGTGGACAGTATGTCTACACTTGATTGAAGCAACATCACAGTCTGTGAATTAACAGTCTGGTCACTGGAACGTTACCATTACAGTACCAAATTACAACTCTTCAACTCTTCAGTATTTCTATTTTAGAAAATGTACCACAAGGGTAAACAGATGTTCAGTATATATTAAAATTAGCCCACAAAAATGCTAGGTATTAAATGGAATACATTGATAATATAGCAGAAGAATAAAATGCTTTCTCTGGAAATTATGCCTAAAAAACCCCTACGTACGCACTTTAAAAATGAAGACAGTTTCTGAAACAAGGAGAGCATTTGGTTCCCACGAAGATTCCCTCAAGATATCTGCTGAACAATGCTTCTATGCATGTTTTGTGATATAGCAACATAAAAAACATTCAAAGAGTTGCTGATGGCACACAAGGCCAGCAGAACAATGGTCATATCTTTGACACGTGGGAAAGGTTCAGAATTCACACGACTGTAAATTCTAGCATATATATTACACAGATTAACATAGTCTTATTTTATTTTGCACTTGGAGCAGGTTCTGTCTCAGCTAAATTTTATCATTAATTATCATGCAAAACCACAAAATGCTCAAGTATAGCTACATGTAACATACAAAAGCCTCTGGATATTCTTTTAATAGTTTTGCAATAATGCTCAATGGATCTTCTTTTTCTATCATAACCAAGTGTTTATAAACAATTTTATAATGTGCTTTGAATGGGAGAAACTCAGATGCTACCAGCGCACGCGATCAAAAATTTGTATAAATTTAGTATGATGACAGAGCACTGCACGCCACTTATATCCCTGCTTAACAGTCAAGTTATGCTCCATCCTGGAAGTGAATTACTGAAATTATATGAAGCTCAATTTTTACTTATATGTTTTCGCAAAGGGAGTTAGGCACATCACTTTCTATTACAGGTGCTGGAGATGCAAGGTATGGAACACACCACCCCTTGCTTGAATAAATCCTGTACTCCTAAAAGCAGAGCTAATGACTCAGGACAAACACAGATAACAAGACTGGTTTTCATCCTCAACTAGTAATAGAGCAAGAAACATTGCCATTCTGAATTAGCAAGTTTATAAAAAACTAGCATAGACATTGTGCAGTATTTACTGTGGAAAGCCTATCTGCTTCCACTCAAATGCAGTTGACAAGTAGTATTCTTCTTATGCCCAGCAAATTAAGGAAAATTTTAAATATGTAGTTATCAAAAGGTATTCAAAATGTACAGCCAAGAGCTCATCCAGTAACCAACAGATGGAGGAGAATTTCAGCAACACATAGTCCAAACTGGCTAGCATGCATAGTAACCAAAATTTTCCTCCATAAAATGAAACAGAGAAATATATTAGAAAAGAATACAAAGCAAATCTGCAGAAACAATAAATAGCAAAAATACTACAAGGATGGAAACTAATACTTAGAAAGACAAAAATAGCAACATACTGGGGAAGTGAAGGTGTATTAGTGTATCAGCTTCTAGTCTATCAGCTTCCACTTCCTCTGGGTGAATCAGAATGACCTACATAAACATTTTCCTTTTTAAATGGAGAAGAAAAGAGTCACGCCAACTACAAAAGCCTCTCCCTGTAACAGAAAATAACCTCAAATAAACAAGCCCCCAGCCAACTGCAACAATCAAAACGGCCCGTGTCAATCTGTCAGTTGCCAAGATAAAACAATCTTTGAAGCAATGTTTTTTCCATAATGAGGTTTGAAAGATCTCTGACATCCTTCATTCCATTCCCAGTCATCAAGGTTTGTGATGCTAACACTGAAAGACTAGTTTACTTGATGCAGATCTGTAGCATAGCAACTCTGTGCTCTTAGAAAGACACAACAAGGCTAGAGGCTGGTATCTAGACCAGGGGTCCTGGTGCTAGATGGCAAGGTCTAACTCTGCAGGAGTACTTTCTAGTAGTGGTTATTACAGGTACTTAATATTTTTCGCATCACTTAGTTTGCTAATTCTTTTAATTCTAAGGTTATATTCTGATCTAATAGTGTATAAAAAAATGTCTGGAATGCAAGTAGCTTTTAAACTGTGCCAAAACTTAGTTTACAGAACTGCCATTACCTCTCATCCTCTCCTGCAAGTACCATTTATCATGCAATTTGCTAAAGAAAAAAATACACCAAAATAGTGATGATTGTATTCACAACAAAGACTTCATTGTTCAGATTCATCAAGTTATAGATATTCCATGGGACCATTTCAATTAAACTTCTACAAAACAAAACATTTTATTTGGCAGCTTATGAATCTTAGTGCAGACCTGTCTGTATATGTCCCAGTAAGCAGTCCTGTGAGAAATACTACAGGAATATTCACTGGAAGTAAACTGCTTGCAAAGCACATCTAATGTAGCCTATACAAAAACCTTCAAGTCTACCCTTGACTTTTTTGTCCTGAGAGCAGCTAATTATATAATAAAGAAAAGGTATTTGCCAAGAACCAGAGTTCTTGCATTCTTGCTGTTGACATTTTCAATTTAACTACAGATAAGCTTCTGCCCTATCAATTATAACTAGAAAGTTTCCATTTCAGAAGGTGCAGAGAGTGCACTCTTGCTCCTCCTTTCTCTCTGCTCAAATGACACTATATAAAGCAGAGTATATCTTTGACTATCTATGACTTACCCACGATTCAGTTCTCTGTAGACTGGCCTGAAAGGTCTCCATGTACTCTGAGCAGGATGTATCTGCAGAGAACTTAAAGGGAGACTACTTTTTCATTGTTTTCAGGCCTTAAGTGACCTGACCAGGTGACAGCTTATCTTTAAGGAAGAATATGAAGCTGAATGAAGTTTCCATTAGAGGAGAGAGTTCCTGAGAGACTGAACACACTATGTGAAGAAGGGCAAACTATGTCAATTAGATTAGCATGCGATTCACAGCACCAGAAAAGAAAAATGTCAACACAGGACAAATTTTTTTACATAGCATTACATCTCCTTAGAAAGAATGAAAGCAAGGTGGAGAGAAAAAGCAATAAACCAAAGTTTATCTACGCTATCAACAGCAGCTTGTAAAGAAATAGAAGAAATGATGTAATAACAAAAAAATGACCTTTTCATTACGCTATCTCCTATTTTAACCTCCTTGCTTTACAAACTCAAATTTCAGGCTCCTATGATGCAACTGTAAATAAGAAAATAAGCTTTTGCACTGACATACAGTTAACACATTACCTCCAAGTATTTTCGTGTTTCCAGTAAGCTTTCCTGGCCACTGGGTAATGTGAGGCGAAGGACCTCCAAAGACCTTGGTCAAGTTCCTCGAAGTTAGTAAAACTGAGAAACGGATTAAATATGGAAAATATTCATGAGGATGGGGATCCTACCAACCTCTGTACTAGCTCTTGGAAAGATTACTGACTATTAGGATCACAAGCTCAAATTCACACCTCATGTGAGGAGAACCAATGCACTACTGAAAATATCAGAGACACAGCAGATATTTTAGGCAAGGAAGAAGGCTACATCAACTGATGTGGTTGGTAGTGTTTGCCGCTTAAAATCAGAGCCCAAAGATCAATCCAGACAGACACACTAACTAAAGCAGCCTCAGGATCCTCAAATGCTTCAGTGTTTAAACTACAATGTAATGGCAGCTACTTTTTTCTTCCCACTGTGAACTTCTTCCTCAGTGATAAAGGATCACCTGAAGAGAACTTTTCTACTACACAGAGAATTGAAAAAGGTCTTCCCTCTCAGGAAATTAGTTCTGGAGCTTGATTTTCTGCTTGCACCTTTCCAGAGAACCAGAGCAAGTTTGTGTCATCATCCAAGCAACAAATGTATCATGAATGCTGTTAATATGATGTAATTCACCACAGTGTTACTGTGTCAATACAAAAAGACAATGGAAAAAGCCATAAATATGGGAAAAAAAAAAAGAGCAAAATGTCATGCACTTGAAAAAAACACTTGCAGGCGCAGGGGATCTGTTCTGAAATGGTGACCGATGCAACCCACGTTTATATGCTATGTGCATATCAAGAACAAGGAAAAGGCTAAAGAACACCCTTTACAGACACGGCAAAAGAAAATTTTTCAGTCTCAAGTAACAGCATATGAATGCATTTACAGTTCGAATGTATAGGACTAGCTTAAATAGTATTTATTAAGGACAGCAAATCACTGGTACACTATATAAAAAATACTTAATGTTAGATAAGGCTTTTCCCCATGTATAGATTAACAATCTTTGCACTTCTCTCTGTTACTAACAGGATATGATTGACTTTCTGGGCTGCAAACACACATTGCCAGCTCATAACCTCAGCAGGCTAACTTGTTTTTCATCCACAAATATCCCCAAGTCCTTCTCCACAGGACTGCTCTCAATCCATTCTTCCATCTGTACTGATATGGGTATTTATTGCCTTGAACGAGGTACTGGACCTTGCACTTGGTTTCTTAAGCTTCAAGAGGTTTTTCACTGATTCAGGTAGTTTCAACCATCCAGATGGTCCAAAGTATCTGTTATTTTTCCTCCCTTGATCTTTCCTTTTGTTTGATCAAGCACGAAAGACTGCACATCAGTCCATAATTAAAAGTCTCAATGGGCATGACAAAGGGACTTGACTATTGCTCTAAGAACCCTCATGCTAAACTGAAGATACAGTACTTTAGGTGCAGTGATACACGGGAAACTCACAGCTTCATGTTTAATTACGTGCCTGAAAACAGACATATTTTTATGCTTCTGATTGAAGGAAAGAAACTATATCTTTCAATATACATACACACACAGTGGGCTATGGGGTAGCTGTTCGTATTCATTATTGTCTCAGGCAGAATACAAATGCTGAAATTTTAGAGAATACAGATACAAATGCCAACACAAAGAAGTCACTTTCCACCATCATTGTATAAATGAATCACTAGAAATCTTATTTTCAAAACCACCTCAGCAGGCTAACTTGTGTATTTAAAATTATTAGCTTTCTAAACATAGACCTTTCTTGCATAAACATGAAACCAGCATTACAAGACAAAATGTACTAGAAATCTGTACGTTTGCCCAAAATGAAGTAGGCCAGCAAAACAACGCCTCGCAATTACAAGTCAGTAGTAAAAAACACTACAAGGACTGAAAAAAAATTAAAATCTAACAGTTCTCAAAGTGTCACTCACTGTCTCAGAGGGAAGTCTCCTCCTTTCCCACAGCTCTTTTTGAGTTTTTGAACTGTTTTCATTTCACTGTGTACATTACTGAAATGAGAAAGGGACTGCAAGTTTCTTCATTATCTTATACTTAGTTGAACTGATTAGACTGCAGGATGGAGAGAAGGGAAAGAAATAGACATGAAAAGAAAGACAAAGACAAGAGTTCTGGCTCCATACAAACTTGTTTGGATCCCAGAAAAATTTCCCAGAACAGATGTTAAGACATGGAAAAAGCACAGGCCAGACTTGGGACTTAAGCATGTAATTTAACTGCCTCAAGTAACATATTACAGGGAGAAAGCATTGAGTCTGACATAACTTGGATTGCCAGCAGGACCAGATGGTTTGCTTAAATCACAAGCTAATAAACCTTTACACAAAATAGGAGGGAAATGAATTATGGTTTCATCATAGCCCCATTTTCGTTAAAGCAGTAGGGTGGCTTTAGGTACTCTTAAAGACTCTCTCCAAGACACTTAACTAAATTCCTGGCTATTCTGAATTAAAGAAACAACTTCCAAATTCTTATAGATATTGGGAAAGCTGTTAGGCAAAGCTTTTTGAAAGCTAAAAATATCAGAGGAAAATGAGAGAAATAAGTAAGCAGTGACAAGAAAAATCTCTTCTCTCCCTTACAAAATTAAAATGCAATTTCTGATTTGTAAGGTAAGGACAGCCCTCAACTAGGAGAACGGCTGAAAGCTCTGCCACACTGACAGCAGAAGGGTATGAAGCAGAATGTCTCTGCCCTACCACACAGGCTGGAGCTCTGGCTCCAATTCAAGCCCCTCTTATTCACAACCAGTGCACAAGTATACATATGCTTGTAGGGGTACAGAGGATTGCATCACGGCTGCTGGCTTCTCCACTATGACAATGGACCACCATTAATCCTTTTGAAGCAGACATATAAGGAGTTAAGATCCTTTACCTTAATTTTTGTTCCATAATTGCAGGCACTCTAAAGATACACTAAAGTGAACAGATGGTCACCTAGAAAGAGCATTCTTCCCTACTATACATATCAACTTCCCTACTATACATATCAACCTATATTACTGCTTCATTTGTTCTGTGTGGTCACTGTTAAAAAACATTGCCACAGGATCCTATGCAGACAAGTGAAAAACTTTTTTTCTTCACAAGCTGGAATTCCTTAGCTGAAGATTCAATCTAAAGACACTTGGAAATAAACACAGGAGAATATTGTGCAACAATTAAGATGTTTCTATACGTCACATTTACCTTCATCTCAAAGTGGATGCCAGATTTACAGCACGCCTTTTGCCAAGGTCAACTGTGTACAGCATCAGAGGGCTCTGTCAGACTGAACACAGAGGAGTTCTATTTTGTTTGCAACAGAAGGGAGTTAGTGTCTGGTGGATTATCGGTTTTCCAGAGAAAAGGCAAGATTTTTCTGATAATCTGTAATATACAGCAGTACTTTTAGGGATGAATTTTGTGTTTATTTACATTAGTGTGCAAAGACTTAAGTCTTTATGCCTCTGTTTTTCAGGTTGTTACGATTTTGCACATTCAGCATCCCTGTTAAAATACAGTTTGGTGGCTTAAAAGAACTGGTGCCACTGTCCTATTCTTACATTATTATTTGGGAAAAGAGGAGGAAGAGAACAAAAGACTATAGTCTGAAAAGCTGCAGGATACTGTAGCTGAATGCAAATTTTCTTATCACTGTGAAAGTGAGATACTTAGTTGATGGCTCTTGTTTTCATGAGTTGGTCTCTCAACAAAATCTTTCATTATAAAAAAAGCACCTGATAATGAAGAGAAGTTAATACTCCGTATTTCTCCTTATTCTCTCTCCACTGATATATCTAGGCAATGAAGAGCACTAAAATTAGACTGATCAGATACCTGACATTACCATGTTACTCCTACAGAAGCCACAGAAATAGAAACATGTAAGTCTTTGTCAAGGAGTACATTACTTGGGTATCAATCAAAAGTGGTTTTGCTTATACTTGGAGAGCACTGAGCTCTTGTATGAAGGAGGAGGAATCAAAATTCACAGATGTTTGGAAAAGAGAAAACTACTGAGCCGCCAGGCTTCAGGACTGATTAAGTCACAGCTGTGTCTTGTTAGGATGTTTGGAGGTAGATTTGACAGTTCTATCTCCTAAACAAGGGCCATAAGCCATATAAATAAGCAACAGCCTACTGCTGGGACAAGAACTCTTGAGAAAGAAGCAGTAATTGTCTCTGCTTAACAGATACAAAATATTTGAGACAGGCCTGGTAAAAAAATGTATATATAATCCTGATTTCTATTTACAACAGAAACCTGATGGAGTCGCCGGTATCTGAAGACTGTAACAAGTTACGATTTTATTTCTGCATTTCCCTCAAGTGGAACAATTGTCCTACAAAATATTTTCATTATGCTTTTTAACCCTTGTAACCATACCAAAGAAAGCTGTCCTGCTTTACGTTACATGGATCTGTAAACTTAGGAAGCTGTCTTGTGCTAATTTCCTGTGGCTAGCAATGAATTTCTCCAGCCCCTCAGGAACACAGCAGCAACCACTAAGGATAATAAACAGCCTTCCAAAAATCTAGATTTTTATCACCTTTTAAATAGCTCTACAGAAGCAGAAAGACTAGAATATAGCACAGTCTGCACAGTTTTGTACATACTCATTTAGCATAATATGTTACATCCAAATAGGATTCTCTAGAATTGTGGTTAATTCATGATACTCCAGCCACAACTCTAGAAATGGACATCTTCAAAATAAGACAACCTTCCTTAGGGTACATCTGCTCTGCGATTGCTGCTAAGGCAGCAGTAGCAATTGGGCCAAAGGAAGCCTTTCAGCTCAGACTAATTGTTCAAGGATTTCAGGAGGTTTTCAGAAGCCTTCTGTAGACCATGCTGATTTCCATTTTGCTGCATTTCAGTCTCAGGTTAACTAGGATATGTCACCATGGTAGACAGTTTAGACATAACTGAACAATATTCAAAGTAAATACTTACTGCTGTGCTACATAGCATAGCTTGTCAATTTATACAGCAAAGTTTGATTTTCCAAGGAGAAAAATTCTGGGATGATGTAATACCTCACTACAAGTAGTGAAAAAATGGTATGCTCAACTTTAACACTCTTTTCCCAGAAGACATTAAGGATCATGAACATAAATACATGAAAGTACTGTTATTATGTGAAAGCATATGCATTGTCACATGAAGGTTAAACGTGCCTACCTGAAGAAGTACAGTCTCATTGGAAAGCTCAGGAAAGTTTCCCCCTCTACTAATTTGTGGAAGCAAATCTTAAGCATTGTAGTTAACAGAAAGCAAATAGCAGAATCTAACCACAGTAACTACAAAGTAATCTCACTGTACTAAGCCAGCAGAACTCAGGCTGAAATTCAGTGAAGGTTTGAAGGAATCTGATGGTAAACAGCAGTACAGCAAAGTCCCAAAGCTTTTGTGTGGGTAGGAAATGTTTCAAAAGAAGAGGCATCCTCAATTTAATGAACCTCAAGTTTGCTACTCTTCTGTGTTTCTTTATATAGGTCTGGAAAGAAATACACTTTATTTTCTTGCATTTCACGGATTTAGGGGAATAAAATGATTATGTCAGAAAAAGAGCATGTATTTTAAAGTTACGAACCTAATCCATAAGACTAATGAACTTTTCTAATGCTCTTATCTACATATTATTATATCACACTTGCATCTAAGATCACAGTTAAAGAATGCAACTGCAAAATGAAACAGAAATTCAAAATTAACAAACTGTAACATAAATATTTGCTTGGGTCCTTACAATTCCAAGCAAGCATTAATGTGACCAAATCTGCAAGATTTTGATTTTCTCTTGAGCCACAACAAATAAAATACTGTCTAGAGGTAGGTATGTGAGAACATTATGGAACATGTAGAGAGATGCCTATTATAAAAGGCATCATGTGAAATTGGTATTTATCTATCAAACAATAAAAAGGGATAAAAATCCAGACAAGATGATCTTAAAATTAACACTTGCACCAAATTTCTATATACCAGTTTCCATCAGTGTTTCTCATCTCATTAAATGAAAAGGTGACTTACATGGAGAAATGCTTAATGTATATTTTGAACAGAAGTTAATTATCCTTTCAGTGTCCCAAATTCTCCTAAAAGTCATCAAATTTTGCCCACTTTGCAATCTTAAACGAGTGCAACAAATTAAACAGAAACAAAGTCACCATCCCTGGCAGTATTTAAAACACGTGTAGATGTGGTGCTTACAGACATAGTTTAGTGGTGGACTTGGCAGTGCTAGGTTTATGGTCAGAGTGGATGACCTTAAAGGTCTTTTCCAACTTAAACTATTCTATGATTCTAAAATATTTAGAAGTTTTTCCCCTATAATGTTAGAAAAAGATCTCTCTCAGATTTTTTAGGGCATGATTTCTTCTCCTCTGTTACACTTCTTAGGAAGTACATTACTGAATACAAAAGGAATTACATACCTTCCATGTAAGGAGTGTGACAGAACACAAATCTGTATTTTTAAAGGAAGAAGCTATATAATTCATTTAAATACCTTGGGAGAAGTAGTAACTTTAGGGAGAAGTAGTGATTCTAAAAATGACTGCTAGCATATTCATTGACAAAGACATGGTACACAGCCAACTCTACCCAAAGTGCAATCTCTAATCGAAGGAAAAGAATAAGACAAAAGAATTAAAAAAAAAGAAATCTCTTAAAAACAATGGCAAGACTCTACTTCAGGCTGACAACTGACTTAAAAAGCCCTTAAGAAAATTTTATCAGTAAAAGAAATTAAAATGTGAGGCTTTAGTACAGATTTTTTTCTTAATATGAATTAAATACACAAATAACTTTGCACATGAAGGTATATACATACACTCAAAATTAGTTTGGCAGACTTCTATAGAAAGGAGCTTTGTAGAAAATATTCAAGAGAAGTTCAGCCAAAGACAATGTAAACTGCTTAGAAAAATCAGTGGGAAGCAATAAGGCTCAAGCACCTCCACTCCCAAACCATACTTTGGATTAATGCCTTGATCTCCAATCACTTGATTTATCAAACTTCTCATAAGGAGATACAGAAGAGGCAAAAACATTAATTAAAAGCAAACTGTCCAGCATTTATTACAGAGCAGTCAGAATTCTGATATTTCTGTGGTGCTCAGAAAACATCCCATAGGTAACTCATTCATGAGAAATTCCACTTTACATTTTCCATTGACAGAGACTGGTAGGAAGTAACTTAGTGTGTGAGAATTTGTGCTCTGAAATCATTGCAAAACTTAACATGTTTTAGAAAATATTTTAGAACTATTTCAGTAACAGAATGCTCAGTAAAAAAGGTATGTGTTTTAATTTAGTTTGAATTTTTAGAAGGTACTTGATAGGATAGGGTCCGATATATAGTATTTCTGTTTTAAATGTCGTTTCTAGTCTCACAAGAAAATGTAATCTAAGTAATATATGCTGGAAAGTTAAAACAGGACAAGAACAATGGTCTGATGGAAGTGCAAATGAGGGGTTTCATTAAAAAATTAGGTAGAATTTCTCTACAGTAATTTATAGGTAAGACAGAAAAAGCTCTTGGAGGCTGCACTCTACATTCAAACCTTTGCAGTCCTTGTACTTGCTATAGAAATCCTGGTGAATAGGAGATGGGGGAAAAGGAGACATCTGTGAAGGAGGTTCTAGTTGAATCATTAACCTATTTCATATTTATTTTTACTAAATAAATAGATATGAATTCTGAAGTAGATGTATGTGACAGAGAATTTCAGGAGTCTTTTTATCAACATATTTTACATGTAATATGTACCTGAAAGAATATTAAATCCTGTCGAAATAACTTACAGAGACAGTGGAATAAAGGAATTAGCATAAGAAAATACATTCAAACAATAGATTACTATTACAGTACTCAGTCTTCTATTTTTCCCAAAAAAGCAAAGCAGAGAAACCCGCCCTTTGTAGGGTAAAAAGATACAGTGTTATGAACATAGATGTAGTTATTTATAGGTCCACATACTTAAAATTTCAGTTAAAATTTCCCACTGAGAACTATAACTGCAAAAAATTTAATGGAAGGTGTCAAGATCAGGCTGCTAACTTGGATATTTCAGTTTAAGTAACTACTTTAAGGAAGGAAGGAATGAACAAGTAATGGCCAGTATTTCATGTGTTAATTTGCCATAACATTATAGGGTAAGGAGTTAGATGGTAGCTTATACTACGGAGTGCATTTAAGCAGGAGTTGATATTCATGCAAGAACAGAGAGAACAGAGCTACACTATTATCAGCAGAAATACTACTTAAATTTCTAAAACCTACTGCTTTTCAAATTTGAAGGAAATGAAGACAGAGAAACATACGTTGCAGTCAGGCAGTGCACCATCTCACTCATACAAACAGCAGCGCATTGTAAAAGCCACAATAACAGTTTCTGGTAAAAATATTTTTAGTAACACTACTAAGCAATTCCTGCCTCCACTTCTCAGTCCTGCTCAGTTCAGTGTTTTGTGTTCAGTCCTCCTGTTCAGCGTTCCCTCAGATGTGTCTCAAGTTCTGCCTGGGGATCCATGAACCAGATCAGCAAATTGGTTTCCATGAAAAGAGTACTTCAAAAGATCAGATCATTCTTACCATGAATTAGGTCTGTCCTGGGTTCAGCTGTAAGTTATTTTATTCCTTCCTAATAGCTGGTGCAGTGCTGTTTATAAACTGGGGGGAGCTACCCGCAAGGGCCAAATCGCTGCTCCAGTTTGACTGGGTATCAGTGGGCGGATGGTGAGCAATTGCATTTTGCATCACTTAGGTTTATTGTTTTCTTTTTCTTTTCCTTCCTTTTTTAGTTTTATATTCTCTCCCCCTGTTATTTCCCTTGTCATTATTATTACTGGTAGTAGTTTAGTATTATACTTTAGTTATCGGACTGTTCTGATCTCAACCCATGGGGTTTACATTCTTTTGATTCTCCTCTCCATCCCACCTAGAGCAGGGTGGGGAAGAAAGAGAGCAGTGAGCGAGCAGCTGAGTGGTTCTGAGTTACTGGCTGGGCTTAAACCAAGACAGTCCTTTTCACAACATGGCCCCAGAAGGACCCAGGCTCAAAAAACTGAATGGACATGTACTGAAGTATGGGAGTGAAAGTGAGCGAAGTGAGGGAGGGCATAAGTACCTTAGGTCAATACACATTTATAAACTATGCCTTTCAATAATGAAGGCTCAAAATATAAGTAATTCTAATATTGTGCTCCTTTAGCCAAGGACCTGACACTAATTATTGATTGACACTGAATCAACGAACCTGAACTTCTATTTCATTTTATTCCACAAAAAGGGCCTTATTCTTTCATGAAGATTGAAACACGTTCCCAGCATTGTCCTGAGAATGGTGCTGATTATGACTAAGTTGATATAGAAGATAACCTCCTGCCTTCCACTGCAAGAGAAGGGATGGTAAGATGCACCAGGACAGCTTTAGTCAGCGGGAGACATCTTGTTGCACATAGTGTATTAACACAGTTAACCTACTGCCAAAGTTAATACACACTGCCACAATATTTCCAAACACTGCATTAAAGAGAGCAAGATTTTAATCTGAAATGTGTCTTTGAGACCCATGAAATACTGAGCAGCTTCATGGATACTGTAATTCAAATCTGAAGCCTTTAAAACAGCAGGAAACCATACATCATGACGAGACCGAGGGTAGGATTATACAACACAAGGCTACAAAACTAACATTAAATACTGGGGCAGAGGTACACACAAATGAGATGTCCTCATACCTTGAACCACTTAAAGCCAAAATGGTTGACCTCATGCACTGATTCATTAAACAGCTTCAGACAGGCAGTGAAGCAGCAAAACGGTAGAAAACAAGATAAGCAGAAGAGAGGAAAGAAAAAACATGCAATTAAAAGCAAATTATAATGCATTTGGACAACACTGACATTTTAAAAATCACACATATCACTCATACTTGGTCTAGGAATGTTCCTACCCTATTGTCTGTTTATAAAAACAAAAGGATTTGCCATTAATATCATACGGAAAACAGAACTCTGCATTTTAAAACTGAAGCTACCTAAGGGTGTCTGTTACAACTCTACAAAGAACCTTCACAGAACATGATAAAACAAAGAGGGCATTCTTTTAAAGTAATTGAAGGAATACGAACTGAAAACCAGTTGAAGAAAAGTCCCTTCCTCACCTTGGAAAAAAAGTTACTTGCCAGCACTTTATTACTTAACTGTATTTAACTGATAGCAAAACAAAATCCCAAAGGACAAATGGGGCACAGCAGCTCTCCTGGTGCAGGCTGGAACAAGACACTCCAGTTGCTTTTCCTTTGTGCTGTCTTATTGATCATATTTTAAAAACTGTAACTGGTCAGAGCTGGCAGTTTAGTTCTTCTGCTGGAGTAAGACACTGCTGTCAATCAGTAAAGGTACAGATGTTGACTTTTCCCTCTTCCGATACTGCTACTTTCAATCCATCCTTCTTTTTCCTCCTTCCTTCTGTACTGCAACATCCAAACTATTTTTTTTTCCCACAACGCTGTTGCCCATCACATTCAACCAATCTTTTCCCACAAATCTTACTCATCTTGGATCTCTTCCTCCCCTCTCAATCTCTCTCACTGATGCTTACAGTTTATTGAGCCTCAGGCTCCACATTTCTTTGCCTTACCTCATCTTTCAGACGGTACACCCAATTCCAACTCTCCATTCACCAGCTATTTCTCTTTCCACCAAGCTCTGACCATCTGACCTCATTGTGTGCCTCTCATCAGGCTTTGATGGTGAATTCTTTTGAAAATTCTCCTTACTGCCAAATTTGAAATTTGTGCACATTCCCAAAGCATTATTCTCTCCCCATATTTTTGTTTTAGGATGCCTCATGTATAAATAAAGCTTCATTTTTATAACAAACAACAGTTCCCTATTTTACTAACCCAGCCTTATTTCTTCTATCCATATTAAACCTGCTGCTAACAGCTCACACTGGAGACATTTATGAGGATCTCATGCTCAAGATGCTAAAAAAGAGATCTCCTTTCCATCCTGTGACTGAATCTTCCTCACTACTTCATTTTTTTCTATCTAGGACAGAACTTCCTTGGTTTTGTTAAACTTCATAGTATCTTTGACTCAAACTTCTTTAAAGTTTATTTTTAAAATCTTGCAGAATTTCTTTTATGGAATATCTCAAATATAAGACTTCTTTGACTGTATCTGTATTTCTGAAATTCTTTGGTAGGATTTCTTCAGTGTTTGGACCTAAGCAAAAATCATTCTTGTGCAGGCTGTGCCCATTTGTGAAGTAATCTCCTTGTCTGTAGCTTTGATCATGTTAATGCTACATGCATACCTCATTGCTAGTGAATCAAATGTAAGCTACCGATCCTTTGCAAACTGTACTCCAACCACTTTTCAGTTTTAATACTGAGATGACCTGTGACCATCCTCTAGTAAAAGCCCACATTATGTGTGCACAGAATTTGTAAATGTTCATCTTTGTGCTTACTTCCCTAACTTCAGATACTTCTAACCTCTACAAAATTAACACACTCTACCTTGTTCAAAACTTCCCCCAAAAAATTCACAAAGCCTTATGCATCTTGTTCTGCATTTTTAGCACAGACTTCACAGAAGAGTTCTATATGCTCTTAGGTGCTCAAAGAATATAGAAATGGCCACTTTGTCTTGTAACAAAGAAATCAAAACATTACGACATCCTAGGCACCAAATCACATAATACGCTGTTTACTTTTGCATCTCAGCATAGAACCTTCTCCCTTGTGACTTATGTATTTTCCTTTCAAGGAGATCTAATCTTTGATGCGGTATTCACTACCTAGTTAACATTTCTGTTTCATGCAATTTTTTTAAAGGCTGCAAGAACATTGGAAAGAAGGCATTCTTGAAAGTGAATTCCGTAACGTCGGCTAGGATCTTAGGGTACAGCAAGCAGAATTATTCTCAGAATAACTATCAGTGAACAGTTGAGCTTGACTCTAGTCTAAAAAGAAACAGTTGCTTTCTTTGCGAGAACTGGATTATTACTAACATATTTATATCTTCTTTTTCATTAAAGTCTGTGATACAAGAATGTATGCTGGACAAAACCTCTTAAAATAGTTTAAAGTGCACTTAGTCAGAACTTCTTTTATTTAAAAAACAAAGAGAAGATCACGCCATTGCAATGCAACTGCAACCAACCAAATGCTCCTGTTTGCTAATTATGGTCAAGTAAGGAACAGTGAAAGATATTGAAGAGGCTCACAAAAAGCACAGTAAGAATGTTAGGTTCAGATTCTGCTTTAAAAATTTTATCAAATTCTCATGGAATTTTATTCACTACTTACGGTACGTTTTCTTAATGATTACTTATGTGAGTTAAAATCAGGCACATACATGATTCCTCAGAGCATCTTGTCAGTGGCACAGAATCAGTTAATGCATAAAAGTTTATACCTGTGGCTTCAGCACGCAAATGTGTATTTTCTGTGTGTATGCTTGGCTCAAGCTAAGGCATTTGTCTCTTTATGCAGTTATTTTGCAAGTGCAATGAGACCATGGTTCACAAACTCAACTATGCTAATAAAAATCATCATCTTAAAACACTTTCAATGAACAACACAGTGAACCTACGTACGGTTACACATAGGAAGATAGCTTTTACAGGCAAGACAGATCAGAAAAGTTACTACTTAGAATGGTATTTTAAATCTCAGGATACCTTATACTTCTTTTTAACTTCAAGAAAATATTATCTATGAAATACAACTTATCATGAAGGCTTTGCAGACTTTTTGAGTTGTTACCTAATGTTGGAACAGTGATACAGGATCATCAAACAAAACCATCTGTGTTTCATGGTAGAGTAGGGGAAATAGTACTTTACTGTCTGGTTACTTTCCTAAGAAGACTACCAGTGACTTTATAAGATTGCAGACCTGTTTCTCAGCATTCATCCTGGCTGATTCCTCTTGTGCTAGCACCATTTCCCGCTCTGCAGTTATCTGAACACTTTCTCTGAGTGCCTCTTCCAATTCTTCAATCCGATCATCCTTTTTACGTAGATTGTCCTGGAAAATGACGGGAGACCAGGTGAAGATGGCTTGTTTGGAATTACAGCCTTTTAATCAACCATGTTTTATGCCAACCAAAACGTGTTTCTCCCTCCCAAGGTGCAACTGCAGGGAAATTATCTTCGCAGAGAGGATAGAAAGATGAAGTGATGCAAGAGTAGGAGGAAGATTACAGCAAAGAGAAGGAGAAAGCTAGCAAAGCAGGACCTGAAAGAAAGAGTGCTTGCCCTCCATGTTGGATATGTCAGAGTCCTTTCAGATTATACAGCATAGGGTTGTTGGTAAATAAAAATTAGTAAGCAGTTCCAAAGAAGCACAGAAGCCAGAATTCATGGGAACATAGCAGGCACTGCCCATTTGCTCACACATTCACAAGCAGGTGTGGTAAGAAGGGAAACATTTCACTGCAGTTTGGAATTTGTCATTTCCAAGTTAAGCGGAAGAAAGGTAAACATTAACCCAACAGTTTTCCATTGTTTGGATTAAGTCTTTAAGGAATTTTTTAATCAAAAATTCTCTAGGAATTATGAAGGATTCATCTGGGCTGTCTGAATCTCAGACATTCAAGTATCAAGACTACCTTAAAATTTATTCTTTGATTAAGAGCATCTTCACAATTGCAAGTTCAGATGTCCCACATATATTCAAAGACCATGGAAGAAAACTGTATTGCTCCTCAGAAAACATACTGTTTTACTGGTTTATGTAACAGTGTAACTTAGACAAAATATATACAAAACTAATGACATTGTTATTTGTAAAGAAGACCCTCCTTACTTCAATACTGCTAGGAAAATAAATGTGCATCTCCTGCTTCTGCTGTAACAGCTTGGACAAAAGACTGAAAAGCAGGCTGTCCTGACACGTATGTATGAATGTCTTGGACCAATAGCTACTTAACAAATCTATCAGAAATGAGCAGCTTGATGGAAGACTTTTGCATTTCTTGACTTGCAGATTGGCTTAGATCATAGGCTTCAGATGAGATATTAATGTATGTTTAAGTTACCACATGGGCTTTTTAGCCATCTCAGCAGTAGTGGAAGAATAAAAAATGTTTCTCTTTGTTTCTTGCATTTTGCTTTTTGTCAGATTTACCTCTTTGTCTTCTGACCTTTTGTATTTAGGATTGAAATTTTCCACTGTTTCTCTGAAAGTGTTTCACACCATATAAAGAATAAGGAAAAAGATGACTGACTTGGAAAAAATTTGACCTTGCAACCTTCATAATGCAAGAATTAGTCACTGGAGTTTAAAGAACGAATCTGACTTACTCCTTAATTCCTGCTTTCAAGAACTTAGGATATATCACCAAGGATACCTGTTATAGGAACACCACTTCTGGCAGTCTTAAAACTGCCACTTTCAATGAGATTGCTCCAGCAGAGATGCAAAGCTTTATATCAGACCAGTGCAAGACCTCTGGAAACACTGGCTTTGTGCAGAGAAAGGCTAGTATTCGACCACTAGTATCCATCACTAAACAGGTGACAGTATTTGTTAGGCTTTGCAGGCACGCTGATGGTTACTTTCCAAAATGGATTCACAGGGCAAGTAATTGCTGATTTCTAAAGAAACAAACCAAGATATAAATTTCTAAAATAGGAGCTGCAGAACATGTTTTAATACTATTTGTATTTTCCTGAAACACTGAGAATATCTTCCACAACTACTTTATGGTTATGATTAGCTTAACTGAAGACTCATACAAAAGATGAATAACAAGGTTTACACAAAACCTCAGAATATTAACTGTTGCCAGACATGAATAATATTTACTTGCTTATCTGCATTACACAATAAATATCGAGTACGCTTCTTGATATATTATTCACAGATTGCCAAGTGTGGAAGTGTAGCTCTCCATTTCAAACAACAGAAGTGGGAATGCTTCATTTGAACAGTTACATGTAAAATGGAAAGTGCTTTAAAATATGAATGCAGAATAAAACATTCTAACACATAAGGTAAGAGGTGAGTTTGATATTGTATTAATACCATATAGTGCTCAATTCAGACACATGAACTCTTGAGGGACAGGAGGAAGAGCAATTGGTGATACCAAAACTGATCAAGACAGTGACATATGAAATGCACTTGAAAAAGAAAATAAAACTATATTCATATAGAATTACTTTTCCTAAAATAATAGACGAACTTAAACATACATGATAGATGGTTGCAAGTTAAAATACTCCAGTATTGACTACAACCAGCTACCTAGAAACAAGGATCTTTTATTTTCAGCCTAATACTAACAACCCACCCAGTAAGGAGAGATCAGTTACAAGTTTTCAGTTTGTCTCAGACAAACCTGGTTAAAAAATGCGCAAGTTTACTCTTGTAAAGGTGTCACAATGTGAGTAACCACCTTACAAAACCATACCAATGCCTGTCGGGAGTAGGAGAGAGGTGCACGGCCAGGCAGCAACTCCACTGGTGTGGAATAGTTTCAAGGCTATTCTTCTAAATAATTGCTTTGTTTCCAGCTTTTTGATTCATGACTAATTGATTAGCATGTGAATTATTCTTCTTTATAATCCAAACTGCTGTTTCAATCAAAACATACTAATTAGAAAAAAAACTAAATAAAAGTGAACCAGCATTTGCCTTTTAACATACCAGCATGTTTTTCCAGTTGTTTGGCTCTAACTCTCAAAACATGTCACACTCACACTGACCTTCAACCCATGTTGCTGCTTTCCTCTTTTTAGTTACATGAAATGTTCTATCTTTCTATCTTTATTGTGATAAATAAGCTTTAAACTCTGGAGAAAAACTTCTGTTAATTATAACTACAGTTATGACTTATTTCTTTTCCTGCAGTGACTGATCCTCTGAAGCAGTGGACAAGAGTACAACTTGAGTTGCTTCATATATATATCAGAATGTGACACTGAGGGCAAATTTATCTTCCTGTATTTTGATAAAATTGTAGAATGATAAGCACTGGCAGTCTCCTTTCATGAAGCTTATACAGAGGACTAATCAGAAAGAAAATAAATAAATATTACTTACCTGTACAGTAACTGGATTCTTCAAGATGTATTACCTAACCAAGTATCTCCGTGACCCTCCCTTCCTCTCCTCCCAAGTCCAATATGCATGAGATTGCACAGCAGAGATGGAATTAAACTGGGATAGAGGAGACAGCCCTGCCTTTATGCTCACTGGTGGCAGCACAAAGAAAATGAAAACCCCATCTGACACTGCAGGAGTGCCAAGAGTTCAGGCACAATAAAAATTTTTGCTACCTATCCTATGACCCCATAGCTGATTCGTATGCAAAACTCATTCCAATACATGTCTGTCTGACAGCCTGAAAGGAATAGAAGGTGTGACTGACGCACATTTCTGGTCTTTTTCTTTCACTTCAGGAAGGAAGTGGTAGGATGTTCAAGTGATACATGTTAAAAGGATGTATCAATTTAATCTATCCTGCATTCATGTGATGTGTAACCTGTCATGAAGTTTTATGGAAGTGCATGAAAGAGGATACATGTTTTCACCGAGGCATTTAGATTCAATTAAATATGAGGTATCCTGGCAAACTTCTTCATAACTGTGTCTTGAACTAGACTCAGAAAGGTTTTTATGGTCTAATTGTACCCTTTGAAATGGAATTAAGGTAGATTTCTTTAGTTAACTCTTGGGAAAGATTAGTAACAGTTTGAGAAGGCAGTGAAATGCTTAACTGTTAAAATTATTTCTAGGACTAGCCAATCACTTAGGCAGGGAAAGATCATTTTCATATAACCCTGTAATGAATGCACTAGCACATTTTACCTGGGTGCTTTCATAAAACAGAAGGGAAGAACACAGTACTGGAAGCATTTCAAATTAGGAATAAATTATTTCTTAAACAGTGACATCATTACATCATTACAAGCACTTATTCCTGTAAACTACTGCTCTTCATTATCATGTATTTCCTCAAAAAGCCACAACCTAGATAAAAACCCCAATGACAATGATCTCAGTCTATTCTAGATGGAATAAAACTCTCCTTAGAAAATAAAATCCTGTTTTGTGAACTGACCTTCTGCTAAGTAAGTGGAACCTGGTAACTCAGGACTGTCAGCAGCCTCAAGTACTACTTAAAGCTTCCTAATGGATACAAACTGTCATTTAATTATTGATACAACAAACTCTTCACCAACATTTGGAGGCAGGCCATCTACAAATGTTAGGAATTTTCCAGTAAAAAAACATGAGGACCTGATCTCTGCAGATCTCTGCAATTCTAAAGTGCATGCTGGCTGATTAATAGGAAAAAATTAAATCTTATCAAGTTTCTCCCATAAAGTTCCTTGGCTTCCTGTCTTTGCCCATAACCAGTAGGGGCGCCAAGTGTGAAAAAGGAAAAATAGGTTCTGCTGTAGTCAGCTCATTACTGAGGACTTCTGGTTTGTCATCTTAGGAGTCTACAAAAAGATGCCAAAAGACTCTCACTAAGTTACGGAAGGTGGGTTTCTGCAGTGTTGGTTAAACTATTGCACTGCTGAACCCAGAAGGAAAGATGCTATACCAAAATGAGAAGGCTACTCTTCAGAAGATGCCAACTGATGAAAATAAATGGATTTGTTAACTAATCTCTGCTTTTCTCTGAAAAATACTTGCAAAAACCTGCAGACCTTTTTAAAAAGGTCTTTAAGACCTTTAAGAGAATATACAATGTGAAGATACTAAAAATTACAGTTTCATTTGATTTCAGAAGCAATCATAAGGCCTTAAAACTTAGGTGAGGTTTCTTCGCTCAGCTCCATGTGCTGATCAACTACTTGAAAAAGTCTCTGAACAAGAAGAACATGCAAAATTGTCACTTGTAAATACCTCTTACACTGATGAGACAATACTTTGACTTGATTGGTTTTCAAGAATATACGTTGGGTAAACGTAGGCCATATCACCAAGGTGCATAATTTGAATGATAGTTATCATAGAATCTAGCTCAAGAAGACTGTTTGGGGTCCCTGCGCAAGTCATTCAAAGGACATGTCCATGGTGGATGATTTCTCCCTCTGTATTCATTACTATTTCCTGAAGAAAATAGCAATAAAAAACCCCACAGCATGCTGTCTTGAAAAGTGGAATTGAAAACTACTTAATAAATTCCAGAAGAAGTAAACGCCTTTAGGGTAGCGTATAGCTTGGTGCCAAGATGTAGCATGAATCACAAATACACAAAGATCGAATGCTAGAGATACTGAAAATAAAAACAAAGTAACAGAGAGGCAAACTACCATGTAAACTGCTGCTACTATATATATATTGCTGGGCAAAACCAGGAGAGTTTATATAATAACCACAAATACTAATGCTAGTATCATCAATGTTGCTTACAGCTGAGTTGATGCCCTCAGCTGGCAAAAGAACTTCAGTATCAGGAGTTACCTGTGATGGGGAAACCTCTCTCTGTCTAAGCAGAAGGTGAGTATATCCAGTATTAGGTTTATATGAAGTCCCTGTATCTCACTGAGTGAGCCAAAGAGGGGTTTTTTGCAAGTACATTAACAGCATATGTAGTTACCATGAGTTCCTGAATGAAAGGAAAGGTCTAAGAGCTGAAAAGACAGAAACTGACAAGCAGGAGCTCCTTGACTAACATTTCCTCATCTTTGGAAAGATCAGACCCAAGATGCATGATGGCTATCGCATCATGTCAACATCTGGAAAATTGCATCTGCCAAGTAAGACACATGGACTGGAATTCAAGCCTGACAAGTTATATAAATGCAGAAAAATAACAACATGTGACAACGAAATAAAACTGCAGTAGAAGAATTTCATTCCACTAGGAGTTGAGAGGGAAGTGCAACAAAGCTGGCCACAGCACTGCTTACGCCACATTGAAAACACAAGGGACAGAAGAAGGTGATGAGTGCATTCACCTGAGAGTATCACAACAGAAAAAGAGAAGATGTGTACATCCAGAATATGTGTGCACTGGTGGATCATCAGTTGCAGAAAGAACAAAATTGATAAAAATTATTTCTAGACATGATAAATTGAACCAGTGCATTAAAATTAGCACAGAGGAAATAAAAAATCATAAGGAAACCAACAGTTTATGAGAAATGGACAGTGAATTTTTCTTTTGAAACAGAAAGGTAGGAAATGGAGTGGTGTTTGGACAGCACTGTCCCTTGAATATCATTGCTGTAGGTTAGGACAACACTCAGGAGTAATTCAGGACTAAAAATGATGCTGCTAACAAAAATATTTGCTCCTGTGTACATGGGAAAGATGCACACTTTAAAAGTTACCTGTATGGACATTCACTTAAATGAAAATCACAAAATGTGCTCAACTACAGAAGTTTACAAAATAGAAAGAATAAAAACAGGGAGGGAGCTGCTCTAACCTGCACAAAGTCCTCGTGGCTACCTACCCGCGGCTACCTTCTAAAGAAAGAAAAAAAACCACACAGATAGTAAAATATGTCTGTAAAGTAACATGACAAATTTCTGATGGGAAACACATTAGTACCAAGATTAGTTACAGAGAACCTAACTGAAGTGGTAAGCATCAGTAAAAAAAATGCTCTTCTCTACTTGCTAAGAAAATAAACATAGAATCAATTCGTCCATCTGAAGTTATGTGAACTCATTTCTGTTCTTAAACATATAGGTCACAAAGAAGTAGCAAAAAAATACAAAGAAATTGCAATCCTACACAATAGCATTAGCACTGAATGATAGTTAACAGTAAAAGGAATAATTTTGAGGTATGTATGTCAAGATGTAAATTACATTCCATATGTGAAACATGCATAATCCTAAGGGCAAAATGTGCATGCACTTGTCCCTAAAACATATTTACATGGGAAAAAAAACACCCAAACATGTGAAAATTGGAAAATTTTATATTACCACTCAGGTGTGTTACTTTCAAAAAGTGTTTCCACAATATACAGCAGTTTTGTTCAACATCTGGAGCAACCTAAAATACACAGAGCTTGTGGTAATGGTAAGAAAGGATCCTAATCGATACTAGCTGAATTATGCCCATCATAAAGCTCTGTAATTTCTCTATCTTTTTCTGCTATTGAAGAGGAATTCCACTGCAATCTAGATTATTTATACATTTCTTGAGGGAGAATGAAGAGGAAGAAGAAAAGGACATTTTTAGACACTATTACATAGGCCTAAAAGGGAAAGGCAAAACTGATTATTCCTATGAGAAACTGGCAACGTTTCTTCCTGATAGCTGCCATGTTTTTGACACTTCTTTCCTGTTACTCTAAGCTTGGCGCTCCCAACACAGCAATCAGTTAGGTATGTTGGTTTTGTACAGGCATTTTTCATCAGTAACAGCATAGACACACTAAAGTACCTTGCCAACACTAACAACCAGGTTTATCATTTAGCAGCTCACCCAGGGTGCCAGCAGCTTTAACATTTTGCTTCAGCTGTTGCAAATTACCACATTTGTATTTTTTAAAAGCTACAGGGACTAAACTTCTATCTAACCACAGTGGGTCACTGCATGGACTATCGGAATAAGACCCAAGGCTGACAATACAGTTGTGAAAATGCTCTGAAGTGAGTAAAAGCATGTAATTGTTATGGGGGCTTGTGGTTTTTCTTTGTCTGCTAGTTGTCTAATTTAATTTTATTTTATTTTATTTTATTTTATTTTATTTTATTTTATTTTATTTTATTTTATTTTATTTTATGGGGTAGTTTTTGAGAGGCTAATTGGGAAAATGCTACTGTAAAAGGATTTCTTCTTCACACATAAATCAGTACTATGACTCAAGACTCCTAAATCGATATGGGACTACAGCAAACAAAAAATAGTGGCAGTTTTAGCTAACTGCACTATTAATACGAAGCTTGAACCTACACATTATTCCCTTGATACAGGCCTAGTCCTCTGAACTCTCCTTGCCAATGTCAGCCCTGTCATCATCATTGTACTAATACATCACAGTAGTTGTAAGACCTACCTTTTTTTGCTCATTTTCAATCATTCAGCAAAAAAAGAGCAGAGAAGCAGCACGCATGGACAGCCAGCTATAAAAGTTCACGTCTTCCCTCTTTTTCATAGCTGAACATATGACAAAGATTGCTAGTGAGACACCACCACTGAGGAAATGTTTACCCAGCAGCTGATGCCATTGAATCTCTCCCACTCTTTCAATTTTGAAGGGAATTCCTGCAGTCATGTCTGGTCTCATACATTTATTTTAGTCTTTGATGCCTCTTTCTTGATTTTCACCATAGTAGAGCAGCTATTGTGCTTGTGCTAGCAACTGCTTCCTTTAACCATCAGTTCAGGGATAAGACTAACAGTCTAGCAAGACACTATTGCTAACAACTATGCATTTACTTAATGTAAAAAAATGCCCAACATCATTACTTTTACTCATGCAGATGAACCCGTATCTCCTCAACTTCAAACTAGAGACCATCAAACCAATTTCATGTCACAGTTAAATTATCGTTGTTTCTCACACCATCTGGGAACACTGCAATCCACCCGCACTCCCTCTGGAAGCCAGCTGGATTCAGCTACTAACAAAATACACACATATTAATTTAGTGAAATGTTTTACTTAAAAGATTAAAAACTGGTTTCTGTTACCAATGCCTTTATAGTAAATACACAGATCAGCCTTACCACTGTATCTAAAGTGTAAAGATACATTTGAATGCAAGAAATAAACATATTTATGACTTGGATACAATAGCAGAAACTTAAAAAAAAATTCACTAAGAAAGAATCAGGACAAATGGAATGACTTAAGTGTGCAGCAGCAATCAATTCATATGCATGTATGGAACATGAAACCTAATAGAAAAAGTTCATAAGAACAGAATACTGAAAAGCAAAAGTTAAAGTTGGGCATTTATACATTAACATCATCAGAAAACAGTTTAAAAGTACTGAAATGAAGTATTTGAAATAAAAGCTTCCTGTTGGTGTATTTTCAGTGTTGCACTGACAGCAGCATCTAAACAGGCAACACAGAATTGCAACTTTCACAAATATTATCATTTCAATTCACTGGCATAGAAGCCAAAAGGATAAGAAAATGTAAACTCTTCACATTCTGAGAGATTCTCACTTCTTTGTATGAAACTCCAATTGTTTCTATAAAAGCCTGAACTAGTTCAGAAGAGAAAAACAGTTATTGTATTTCTTTAGTCCTAAATATTCCAAAATGATAATCTATTGTTCTCAGCCTGTAAAGCTGGAAAAAGTACTCCCTGGCTCTTGTCCTCACTCATTTCTTTTCATGTTCAAGTGTTTAAATCTATTGAATATCTGTTGAAATAGAAGCTTCTCCTTATGTCTACTATTTTCTTCCTTTTTTTTACCTCTTCTGCTTTTGCCATATCTTCTCTGTGGTGAATGGCCCACATCATTACACATTATTCAAGAGGTGAATGCGCTACTGATGTGTACAGTGGGATAGCAGTATTTTCTGGTTTGTTGTTTAATATTTCTTAACATTGTCTTTTTTAATAGTTCTGCTAACCAATAACATTTTCATGAAAATACTTATTTTAATTCCAAGACTGTTTTACTATGGTGATATAGCTAGATCAGAACCCATCATCAAACCAGCAACTAAACCAACACAATGTCCTAAAAAGAATTTGTCATAGAATCATAGAATGGTTTGGGTTGGAAGTCGGAAGGGATCCTAAAGATCATCCAGATCCAAACCCCCCTGCCATGGGCATCTTCCACTAGACCAGGTTGCTCAAGGCCCCGTTCAACCTGGCTTTGAACGCTGCCAGTGATGGGGTAGCCACAGCTTCTCTGGGCAATCTGTGCCAGCCCCTCACCACTCTCATAGTGAAGAACTTCTTCCTAATTTCTAATCTAAATCTACCCTCTTTCAGTTTAAAGCCATTGCACCTTTTCCTATCACTCTATGTCCTCGTAAAAAGTTCCTCTCCATCTTTCTTGTAGGCCCCTTTAGGTACTGGAAGGCTGCTATAATTGTTGATGAAATATAATCACTGACGAATTATAACTGGCTATAGACATGGTCTAGAATGTTAAGGAGACCATCATCCTTTAATCTTTAGTAGAAGACTTAGTTTTTCCAACCACCTGCATTTTGATCTGAAAGTACCTCAAACAAAATTCAACAGCTGAAAGGACTGGTGCTGACTTGTAGTATTTTACAACCTTCTGTCAAATAGGAATTTGCAAATAGGATTTGCAGCGTAAGCCTCAAGCCCACCTAATATTTGCACATCACAATAAGAGCAGTTGTTCTGATATATCCTAAGATATTTCAGCCAGAGGAAAATTTTACAAAAAAATGCTAAAGACAGAATAGGCTTGTTTCAATAGAACGAAAAAGACAAAACAAAGAAACCCCCCCAAAAAACCCCAAACACTTCCCTACCC
>JANHGB010008260.1:8270-28205 GCA_026283785.1 Coracopsis vasa
ATATGAAAATTTAATTTCTTATGTTTGTTGCCTTTATTATATACTTTTAACCCTTTCAGAGCACTCTCTCATGCCTTTTCCTAAGAACTAAGATTCTGAACCCTTAGGTAACATGTAAAAATGGAAAGCATTGTGCAATCTTCAGAAAAGCATGAAGTCATTAACCTAGAAGCCCCAAAGGCTAAAAATAAATTGCCATAAGAACAGAAACGAAACACTAATTTGTCACACTGACATACTTTTCATATACAATTTTGCAAACACAAAATAAATTCTCAGAATGATGAACCATTTTCCACACAACTCAAATACGGAGCAAGATGTCATAGAAAGTGACAGACTTGAGGATTCTTTTCCCTTATCAAATTTAATCCTAGTCAAACCACAACCATTTGTACCAGACAGTTCTTGCATGGTATTTGCTAATGTTTCAAAACCACAGAACTATTTATAACACCATTAAAAATACCAATCAAGAAAATTTCTCGCAGTGTAACGGTAACAGAGTTGTAGTGGGTTTTTCTATAAAGCCAGTTTAGGGAACTTTGTAACAGACTCTGAAACTACTAGCCAAAATAAATGGATATATGAGAATTATTAAGAGGTAAGTTAAAAGGCACAGCATATGTGTATCTGCATTTGTAGCATATGTATGAGAAAATCTAACAAACTTTCTTTTATTTCACTCTAAGCATGAACCGGAAGAAACTTTAAATCTCAATGAGAGAACCTTTGTGATGTCTGACCTTTAAATTATTTAACATGAAATTACTTCCTTGAAGAAACACACTACACACTCACTTCTGAGAATAAATTAATGTTATGTTCTAAAAAACAGGTGAGTTTAATGCATTATTACTGAAATTTGAACTATGTGCTTCATAAATACATAATGAAACACTCCACGTGCTTACCTGTCTCGATCTGGGTCTTCCGGGAGAAAACTTGCGTTTGGTGATGGCTGGTTTTCCCATGCCAATTTTTGGAGTAACTGATATGTAAGTCGTTGGGAGAGCACTTCCAGCTGTGGAAGGCAATGCTGGGGGCTGACTGTGCTGTACATCTCGTGCAGAATGCAAGTCTAACGAAACATCTGCTGAGGAAGACACGTTTGTCTTGTTCATATTAACTGATGGGGGAAGTGAGGGGTAAGTCTCAGCTGGTGATTTTATGGGTTTGTCTCCAACTGGTGACTTATTTGCAACACCTTCATTTACAGAAGTAGTTTCTACTTCTAGAAGAGCTGGTGTGTCAGAATTTTCATGTATTTCTCCTTTTTCTACGTCTTTCTGCACTTTCATTATTTCCAGTTGTTGTTCTACAGGGATACAAGTATCTCCTTTATTTTCAGACTCCTGTGTTTCTGGCATCACAGTCATGGTCTCAGGTACTGAAGGCAGAGACCGAGAGTCTACTGTGGATACTTCCGACACCTCCACACTACCCTGTGGCAGCTGTGTCTCTTCCACTTGTTTGTCTAACTCCTGCTGTATTACAGCTTGAACACCTTCCATCACTTCCATCATTTTCTCAGTCTGACTGTCACCAGATGCTGGCATCTTTTTAGGAGACATTTCCACTTCAGCTGAATTAATTTCAACAGAGACTTCGGTTTCCAGTTGCGCAGCCTTTTCTTCTGGTGATATGCCTGTAACTAAGTACAACCACATTAAAGGCTCAGTGTGAAAAATATTACACAGGTATACCAGTCAACAAGTATACCTGGTACACGTCAAGTATGCCAAATGCATATCACTTTACTTCAGTCAATTTAATATGTAGTTTAAAATACATTTCATAAATATCTTTCTTTGTACCTATGTTTATAGTAGCCTCTGCTTTTAGTTCATTATTTTTCTTCCTTGGACACACAGCAGAGTAAATCATGAAAGAGTAGACCCAAGATTAATTTTTGAGGAACACAATCACACATTTCCAGGTAGGCAGAAGAAAAAGCTTCTCCTTTTTAATTTCTGCATATTGAAGATGTATGCTAGCACAAATTAATGTATTTTAAGCAACTGTCCCAACACTTCCAAAAAGCAGACAGCTAAGAACAGGACAAGTACAAATAAAAACCCAACATTTTCCTCCTAGCACTCTTTCAGACTTCAGGAAATGTAAACAAGTTGATGCTGGTTTTTAATTTACTAATGTCTCATGGATTTCTTTCAAAAATATTTGTCTAGCCTTCCTTCGACTCAAATCAAGCACCTTTCATGTACAACCTTCTTCATCAAGAAGTTCCAGAGTCTGATATTCATTCCATGGAGAACAACCCTCTTCGCTCTCAATTTGGCTTCTCGCATCTTCTTTTGATGGACCCTTATTCTCTTACAGGCCACTTACTTTCTACTACGCTTGCACTCTTCTTAAATTCACACTGCTACAACCTCCTCAGCCTCCACAGTTCAAAGCTTAGCATTTAATTACGAATGCGTCTTCACAGATAGTTTTAAATCATGGAGTTTATAACACATGATGTGATGCATAACAGAGTTATCAGTTGCGAGATTTTTATTTTTTTTGCTTTGGATTTAAATTCAGGTTTCTTGTTTCCCCTTACAGCAACTATCCTCCAACATCAGACGTGAGTGGATGGAACATATTGGAAAGTTCTTTGCCATTGGTATCTATCACTAACACATTAAGAGGACTTAATCCAGAAACCATTCTATTTGTATTTTTTTCTTTGGCTGGTACTTCACATGTGATTGATAAGATTCAGTCCTGGAACACAAATGATCAGCTACTGCAACACACCCTGTCTTGATGGGTACACTTGTTTATTAAACAAATTATCTTTCCTTTACAAAGGGAAAAAAGAAAAGAAGAAAACCTTTACCAAAGATACTTGTGGACTTACAACCTCAAAGTATATAAACTGGAGGGAAGCTTGACAGTGTGCCTCAAAACACACATGGGAAAATTAATCCAATCCAGTTATTTGCAGCTACAAACAAGAAAGACTTGAAGAGAAAGTGTGAGTGACTGTGTTTGGATAGCAATAAAGTCTTTTTTACTACAAACCTCCAGTGTACAAAACATTTAACTATACTTCCAGCTTTTGGAGAAAGCCAGTCCCACCAAAAAAAGTGAAACAGCTTTCTCCTGTACAAATATTCTGGAGACTATCTTTGCCTTCAATAAAATACTTCAACAAAAAAGTTAATACTCCTGTTTTAGAGTTCAGACACTAGAACTGATGCAATTTGTCTCCTACTGTTTTCCAGGCACTTTTTTCTCTTAAATTTATAAAGTACCACAAATCTTACTGAATGGAAAGAGGGTTCTGAAGGGTTCTCTGCTGGCACTTTCTCAGACTGCAAAACTCTTTCTTACCATCTGCGACACATCCAACAGCTGATTCTTGATCAGGGCCATCACCAGTAACGGGTTGTTCCTGAAATGTCACATCCTCTCCACCACTTTCCATTTCTATTTCATTTGTACAAGCTTAAGGAGAAGTAAAGAAGTTAAAAAAAAATATGAGGTATTTATTCCATTACTTTGGAATCAGTAGTTGCTGTCACTGTTTGATATTTTGGCTAAAGAGAATGATATTTAATGATATGATAGCAGTAAGGACAAATAAGGTCAATGGGAGGGTTAGGGAGACTATACAGTACTCCTTAAAGACTAGGAGTCTTTTTCTCACAGACTCTGAAGCCATTTTGTACCTTTCAGACAGTGAAAAAATGTCTGTAAAGCAATTATATACGCCTAATTGTGAAAATTTTATTTACACAGAGTCACTTACTTTTGCATTACCTGAGCAATATTTTTACTTAAATTCAGGTCTGCTAAATTCTACAGAACTTGTAGCATGAAAGCTTCAAATTTTTACACAAATACTACAATAGCTTATGGCATAGGTATGAGGATCCATCTACTTTCAGCACTTAGAACACTGATTTTCAACCTACCTGTTCAACAATAAGAAAACTGAATTTTACCACTTTAGAGCTAGGATACACTAATGTGTGAGCTCCTTCTATTCAATAAAGGAATTTGCATGGAAAAGGCACTACTGAGAGCTTCTTTGGCTGACAGTATCATTATAGAGCACAGAAACAGGAAATACTTTTTTCCTTGTGTAAAGGCTTTTTCAGTTAAGGAAAGTCATTAAAACGCACTAGACAAAGTAGGAGCAGAAAAAACAAAGCATACAGTAAGCATTAACTCAAAAGGAACTGATCTTCCATGGATGTTAGCACAAAAAAAGAAGTTAAATGAATGTAGCTTTCTGTTCAGGAAAGTATTTTTAAAGTCCAAAACCCCAGGAAATATTAGGTGATGCTACTTTTAGCACCAAAAAGCTGCTCTCAGACTCTGCCAACTTTAAAATGGTATTTTAACATCGAGGAAATTATAATTCAGATTAGGTCCAAATCTGATTTTAATGTATAAAAGTGCTCTCCTGGGTATAAACCACTGCATGACTGTACTGATGTAATAGCTCCAGATTACTCCTAGTAGTTCTTTTCTTCCTTGGGGAGAAGAGTATGCTTGTCAATGCTTCTACTAGCTAGAAATCCTAACAGAAGTATAACATAAAACTTTAGCCTTTCAAATAAACTCGTTACTTATTCAAAAGGGTTTTCATTAGAAGACTGGAATTTTTTCCAGTGTAAGTTTTGGATATGACTTGGACATCTTCCAAAATACTCTAAATAAACTGCCTGACAGTCCAACAGCCTCTACTAACCTTTCAGAATGGAAGTGATCTTCAAAGGTTGAAGTCGCCACTCTTTCTAACTCGGCGCTCGTGCTCACTGACAGAGTTCTTCTGCTCATTTACATACATTTACCTACTGTCAACTGCCCTTCCTCCAGGATCATCTTTTTCACCATTTCTTTACTGCTCACGAAAGGTATGCATTTACGTGTACAGGACAACATCAAAGAGAATGACTTGTTTACACAAAACATCAGCTTGAACACACAAAAATTAGAGCTTTGTTGTAGTCTAACACTTTGCCTTTCCAGGCTAAAATTATCAGGCCTTGGAAAACACAGATACTTAGTGCAACTGAGCTATCAATTTCTTTTAACAAAAGATCAATGCACAAGCATTGTTGTTTAAATATCAAATATGCACATGGCAGTGGTAGTGCCCTTAAATCTGTTAGATTTACCTTGCTCCCAAATTTAACCACAACTGTACTTCTCTTAGGATATTCAGCCTGCATGAGATAAGCTGCTATCCAACAGAGCATGTGGTATGGAATACACAAAGGCATTCAGTTACAAGTTACACAGTTACACAGGTCTTGTGGATGACATGCCAGACTCAGATCAAGAGACCCAAGTTCTCTCTGTGCTTCCTTACTGTTACTAAGTAATTTTTACACTTTTCTGCAATTTCCCTTTCCACCTTTTCCTTAATTTGTCTATATAGACAAGAATGTCCCAGAAACAAAATGACTAATCATATACTGTTTTGAAAAAGGACACCTAAGTAAAAACTTTTTAGTTAAATATAACTGTCCGTTGAAGACAGTCCAGTTTCCCCTGCTGCGTCCTACTTGGACATAGTAAGCTGAATGGGTGCTAAGAGACTGACAAGTACCGAGAGGGGAATGGGAAAACTGGATGTCATCAGTAACATCTACCAGAAGTTGGTTTGTGCCTGGTAGTTAGGCACAAATAAATAAAACAGGCTGTCAAATGAACACATTTATGAACTGTACCACAGCGAAAGAAAATAGGGAAGTTTGCAGCTACAGGCTGGGAAGCTGGAGCTAGAAAAGTTGAGACCCACCATTAAGGTGCTTACTTGCCCATGTTCCTCCTAGAAAGCCTGAAGCCAGAAAGCATGCTGAGAAGACAGCTCATCCATGGATTGGTTAAGAAGCTGCTGCTAAATAAAGGAATGGATGAACTCCACAGAGTAGAGTATGAGTGGATGGTTCACAAAGACTTAGTGAGACAGATGCAGATATCTGATGTCAGGATTTTGGAAATGTAGAGATTATATTTTATTACCTGCTATACTGTCAGGCTCGGGAATGAGTTCAGAAGTGTCCATTACATCACATGACTGAGTCTGATCCCCTTCTCCTTGTTTACAAAGAGTGCAGATGTAATCTTTCAACTGAGACTCCAATTCACCACCTGGAGATCTGTCACATTCTATGTGAATCCACCTGGGGAGATTAATTTAGTGTGACTATGATTTTACTAAATCATATTTAATAGAGTATCCTAGTAAAAATAAATTAAAAAATAGCACTGTTTTCCATTCCAATGGGAAACACAAAATGTCAATCAATGCTTTATTATGGAGAATTTTAGAGAAATAAGCATGACACAAATAAGCATGACATATCAAGCAATGAACAAATTTACACATGAAGACCTAAATTGTCACTAAAACCTATTGGACACTACGACATATATGGAAATATCAAGACATTGCACAGCAAGATATAATAGCATTTAATATGAAACAGAATCTACATTCTTAAAAGGTTTCCAATATATTATTTTTTATTATTACTGGCACAGCAAAACACCAAAAATCAAGCCAAGAACACATACTTGAATTTTCTTTTAGAGAACAGACTACTGCAAACAACAGTCTTGAAAAGTTAGGATGGTGACTCTTCTAGTCTGCTTACTCACAAACCAGATTCAATGCAAGAAGCAGCAGCACATTATTTCTCTGTATGCCTCAGGCAACTGCCAAGTACTACTTATTTGCAAAGATTAAAATAAGACTACCTACTATTGCTCATGGTATTTAGGGATGAAGGATAAAGATGTTGCACAACAAGATACTATAGCACCGTACATCAGACACAGTCTACACCCTTCACAGAAATGCATCACTGTCACACAGCTCATTGTAGGCTTCAGGCATTTTAGTACAACTAAGCAAAAATTAGGATGCTTACCTTTTGCACATGTGACAATGCAACATATCTTTCTGGAAGTCTTGGAGGCACAGTTTTTCACAGAAAGGACAAGATAAGTTGTCTTGCTGTTGGTAACAACTGTCACATACCAAACAATTATGGTGCCACTGACAACTTGTTCGTGTGCCACACTCAGCACATACTCTACAGTTCTAGAGATCACAAGAATTTAGTTATTAATTATGGTATTTGACAATGTGATAGAACTGCCATTAACTGACAATTTCCTGGTTTGAATTAAATTAAATAAAGTTTCTGTCCTTGATAACACTAAGAAAATATCCAGGATCTGACAACAGAGCATGAGGAGCCTGTGAAACAGCAACAACATTTTCCTTTCACTACTCCCTGACCTGAAACAGTATTTCTTATGAGACCAAACTGGTTTACTTCTCATCTCAGTCATCTTATGACTGTCTTAAACTATGAAATTATATACACCTTATATATGGGGACTTCCCTTGTTATGCTGAAATTGATTTTTTATTATTACTTACACTTATTCACAAAGTTACTGATAAAACAAATTCATCCTGCCCTCTTCAAGTGCAAAGGAACCCTTGAGCAGCAGAACCACTGTTCTAGTAATCAAGAAGTAGTTATATAAGAGCCTTCAAGTAGGATTACATATACTACTGCACAGGTTTTAGTTTACATTTTAATTTACATTAGATCATGAGAGCAGCTGTCACTAAGTGAAGGTTATCCACTCCACCTGGATTCTACACCTCTCTTTTCCCCTCTGGGGGTTGATTTCCTGTCCTGCATAGGCTACTTCAGCCACTGCACTGACAGCTACCTTCACAGAGCAGCTGTAGAGCCACACGATTACATACAAGTGGGGTTCCTCCACAAATGATACAGTATGTTACACAGCAACAGCAGTCTGCAATACACCTAGAACAGCATAATGTGGGTAACAAAATTTGGGCCCCTATAATGACAAGGAATTATTCTGAAACCCCTTTCAACTTACTTTACATTTCCAACCATTTGTCGGTACAGCGTCCATAACCGGTTGTAGACAGAAAGTATGGTAGCCTTTGTCGCATGTATCGCACACCAGCATCTTGTTGTCTTCCCCAGAATGTCTAAGAAAAGTAACAAGTGGTTAAAAAAATTATTCAAGCAAGTCATAACAAAAAATTTATTTAATAAAAAGCCTAAACAAGAAGACACATAGCTGAGCACATGAAAACATACGAATGCCATTTACAAATAGCTCCAAAGATCATGTCCTCAAATTCATATTTAAGTAGGAACGAAGACCACTACGCTTACTTTGACAAGTGCTGAGCCTTGTGCAGCCATTCCGACTCGTAGAAATCATCCCACTTTCATTTACACATGCGTAGGCAGATTTAACAGCTTTTCTGTACTGCATTCAATTCCAAATCTGAAATATGTACTTTATTTCTTTCTGAAGAGAACATGCAATTGTGCTTGTTCTTACAGTCTCATTGTATTTTTCTCAAAGAGAAAAACCGAGCCATCACCTCTGACTACCAGAGCTCCTACAATGTCAAACAATGATTGCAAGTGCAAAACAAACATTAAAAGAAGATATTTCAGTTTTCCTACAATCCTGCATTACAGAGCTCCACCACAAATTTCAGTGATAAAATAAATTTGCAGAGAAGGAGACACATAGTTTGGTAATATCTAAAGGGATTGTATTCTGCCTTAGTTTAAATAAATTAATTCAAGAAATAAGTATGCAACAAGATTTGCCTTGAAAAAACTTCACAATATATGACATTACACATATTAGATACTACTTCATTATCTAGGAGACCTGATTAGTTTAAAAAGCAGTAAATGCTCTCTCTTCTCATGGAGATATGCTTAAAATGCTGTTCTTCAACACTGGAATAAAACTGCCATACTGCATGAAGTAACAGGTGCGAAAACATCACATTTTCTTCTAGTTTTCCACTAGAGAGATGGTTTGTTAGCAAATACTTTAAGTACCCAGTTTAACGTTTGTAGAATGTGCTTTCCTATTATAACTTCCTTGCTGGCATTTGCTATCAGCTGCGTGTGATCAGGGAACAATCTTCTTTAAAGTGGGTGAATGACTGTTAGCAAATACCAAGCATTCTGCTTGGAAAACAGCAAAGCACTGTCCGATCAGGTACATGAAGCAGTAGTGAAATGGCTTTTTCCCTTCATATTGTCCCAGCTGATCTGACTAAAGTTGAACAAAACTTTTTTCTTTTCTAGTAACCTCTTAAAAAAACAAAAAAAAGCAAGCAAAAGAACCCTGCAGTGCCCGTCAGATTAAGTTACATGAGAACAAGCGTACAAGCACAGTATTCCAAGTGAACCCTTATAATACTACAACAATTCTGTTTTGTTCTCTCAGTATTTGTTCGCTAACAATTCAATCATGGCCATTCATGCCGTGTTTTTTTTCTTTGTTCAACTAAGCTATGTTTTTGTTTTCATAATGACTCATTAACTGCCTCTGAAAGGTATTACGAAATAGGAGAGGGCCTAATGCAGGGGACCTACACCCAGTATGTAGTATACGCATAGCTTCAATGTCAGCTGAGTAAGAGCACAGGTTCCCAGTCTGTAAAAGCACTACATTAAGCTAATTTGTTCATGTGGTAAAATTGAGGAAAATCTCCCTGTATGAAGGAAGGAAAATTCAGAAGGTTTTGCTACTCTCCAGAATCTGTTAAGATAATAGCAACTGCTATTGGTTATAACGTGCAGGAGTTCCAGCTCAGCTCTTTTAGAACAAAGCTTCCAACGCAAGGGTTTGTTCAACTACTTCATATGATATCATAACAGATATATCTGGACAAATCATCTACACTTTTGGAAAAAAGAATGGTTAATATAACAAGTATTTTAAAATGACAGCACACAAATCTCACACAGTCCTCCTCCATGACGTATCTCACTTACTTGCAGTTCTGGCACACTTTGCAATCAGGACACTGCCAACCTGCTCTTTTTAAAGGTGTAACTTGTATGTCCAGGCACATCCCATGGTAGTGCTGACCACAGGTAGTACAAAAAAGCTGATCTAAGAGGTCTCCAGGGCTGTCGCACACGGCACAATTTGCTTCTTCCTTTGCTACAAAGAAATCATTTTTTCAATTGCTATTTCATTCAAAATTATGAACAATTCACTGAAGCCAATGCAGCCAAGAAATTCATTAGTAGTTCTCATGCATACAAAATCTGATCATTCTTATGAAATTCAAATTTAATTAATATAATAATAATAATTTAATAAAAAGTCCTTTAATTTGGTTTTCCAATATACTCAACTAATCTCATAACAAAAGTACATTAATTCTAAACCTTAATAAAGTCTTACCAAAAGAAGTAGTTTTGTTTTCCATAAGATAAAACTGGGAGCTTTAGGACCAACTCTTCCTTGGAACAAGGACAAAATAATGCTTCTAACAGACCTAAACCTATTCTTTAGCTGAAGTGATTGCATAATGTTTGCTCTAACTTGAATTTGGGAAAGAAAGCAAGCCTACCAATTTGAACTAAAATCTGACAGAAGACAAGTCTTATGAGAAACCCTTCCCATGATCTGTTATTAAAAGAAAAAGAAGAAAAATGCTAACTTTGTTGTGCATCACTCTCAGTCTTTAAGCAGAGGAATACAAACTTGGATCTTTCTCATACCTGAACATCAGTGAATTCTTGGTTACATGAACTGGGAAAACAGGTCTCAACAAATGCACTCTGAAGCTGATACTACCACAGAACAAGCAGTTTTCATGAAACCTGGTATTAATTGTGTCATTTGAACACTGTGTACTTACATCTTTCAGGAGCCTGGTCAATATGGTCTGGACAAAGGAGGGACAAGTTACTGAAATCCTGAAATGTGCCTGCTCCAGCAGCACAGGGGTAATGGTACATCTGGGTACATTTCTCTTCACAGCATTTGATAGTGGCTCCAAGGTGCTTACAATATGCACATCGCTGAAAAACAAACATAATAGAACATTCAAAACCTATTTTTTCTTGTAATTTTTCACAGCCAGATCTGTTCCTCAGACTCATTTAACAGACAAACACCTCAGCCAGTAGAAGGCAGTGAATACTGGGGAGAACGAAACTAGTGGACTGTGCCTTTCAGTGGCTCTCCCACATCCTTCCAACTTACAATGTTTAACGAAACCCACCCTAAATGCACTCTGATGACTAAGAATCTTCTTGTCACAGAAAAGCATTTTTCTTCTATGTAACTTGAGCTATGCCTTCAGTAACAAGGCTTGGAGACTTATTCTCAGTAATAAAGGCAGACCACACTACCCTGTCAATAGGTTGTAACCAAAAACCAGATAGCTCTAAGTTGCAATGTAAAACATAGACACTGTAATCAGAAATGCAAATGAAATACCATGTTCTACTCAAAATCTTACTGACATTATACAATTCCCTCTGGGATGATAATGCATTACATAATCTAGCACTTTCTTCTCGTATCTCCTCTCAAGGCTACACAAATATCACCACCAAACTTTGAGAAGTCATAAATAAGCATGATTATTATTAGAGACCATAGTCACTTTGGTAAAGAAGTAATTTCTCAGAAAGAACTACCCAATAACTCTCCAGTTCTCTAGTCAAGAGGGAACAGATTCCATCAGTCTGCTTGTAAAATATCACCCACACCTCTCTGATTCAGTTAATCAGCCTTTTTTCTTTCTTGGATTCATTGCAGTCCCTGAAGGACTGTAACATGTTTTTGCACTTTTTCACCAAGGCAACAATACTTTTTAAGGCTAGAGCACAGCACTGTAAAAACAGGTCAGTGGCTCACAGGAAGGCATACATAACGTATAGCAACTGAGCTTGAGGACCCTCATTGTTTCATAATAAAAAAGTAATACTAACACTGGCATGTTTGATTACTAGCTCACATGACAAGTAACATCCAAATGTAAACAGAAACCAAAGAGTTGCATACTGCATCTGCTTAATTCCCAGGATACAGACAATATTTATTACCATAATTCTTCTCCATTTCAAAGCCTGACATGAAATTAGGCATGAAATAGAGCTACTACAAGTCCATACATATCAAAACCAGCCCATACGAAAATACAAACCACAAAGTTGTCTGTGTTAACAGCTATATTGATATTCTCAAGACCAAATGAAATTAACATCTTCAGCAAAGTATTTGCCTGCACCACAACTCATGGACAAGAAAAAAATATTAGTTTATGCTAAACACAACTGCAACGCAAACAGACAAAATGCTTTGGCACAGAAATTAAAGTGGGTCACTAAGGATAGCTACTGCCATGGCTCTGTGCAACTATGCTCACTTTAGTCTTCAGATCTGTAGGACATCTCACCTCTACCCATGTCTCTAATACATACTAACAATATGGAAAACATGTAGGTTGTTACTTTACCAGTCCAAATGCAGAGATGAGAGGGGAACAAGATAAGCAAACAATAACATGGAGTTCTGAAGCAGGTGAGTATGTTAGCAAATTATTACATCTAAGAAATGGCCACAAAACCAAAGTCATGCAAGAAACCCATTTTAGGAAATGCTGTATTTAGTAAACACTGACAATGCTGTAGAAAGTAAATCCTGAACTTAGACATGACATCATGAAAACATAGCCCAAAGCCTCCAACTTCAGGAACTGCAGCTACACATTAAAGAGCACACAATCCACTGCACTGTGTTGTACTTGACACTCCTACAGCCTGTTGAGATGGCCCAGACTGTAACTAAGGCCCAGCTCTTACAGACCACACATTTCTCAAAGATATTACTCAGTAAGAAACAGTAGAAATGGGAACTTGGGAGGAGCTGAGGTCCAAAACATGTCCCTCAAGAAAGTATTCAACAGAGATTTTGTTGGATCCTATAATTAATCCTTAATAACTATCTAATTGGGAAAGAAAATTATGAAAGACCTGCAACCACTCAGAGAATTAACATTTACTAAAAGCTGGGAATAACAGATTAAAAAGTAATATAAATTGCATTTTTTAAACCATAACATCTGTTTTCCAAAGCCATCAATCAACAGTGGTACATAACAACTGTAAAATCATAATATACCTTTTCCCAAATGCTATATGACTAAATGATGAAATTATGAGAAATGAGCAAACTACAGGATTACTGCAAAGCCTGAAAAATGTTGATGCTGATTTAAGGAACCATGTAAAGATGCTGGAAGAAAAATGGAAACCCAAATTACATGTAATTGAACCCTTCAAACCCATCTGCTAAACTGCACTGGCAATGAAAAGCATTTGGCAGCTAAGTAAAACACACACTTTAAAAACAATGTGGTATGTATCATCTGAAACAAATAAAAAACACAGAATATCAACATTTGCTGGATTTATAAGAGAGATAAAGCAGTTTGAAGAAACAAATGCCCAAAGGGACTTTTTCTGGTAACAGCTGTTGATGAGAGGAGTTACTTTTCCAGTACTAGCAGCCAATGCTTCTCTGAAACAAGGCCACATGCTATGGACCCAGAAGTACAAGTATGCAGCTTTACAATTAATTGACCTTCACAAAGAAAGCATGTAAATAGCAAAAGTATATTAATTCAAATTAAAAAAACCCCAAAAGCTCTGTTAAATAAACTCAGTAACTCATATTACTTTACTACTCTGTTGCCAAAATATGGCATCAGGACAGTAGGAGGTAGAAGGAAGGAATAAATCATATTGCCCATGAAATGCACGTCTTCACCATACCATATGAGGACAGTAACAGACACAGAAACAGTACAGTCTTCAATTTCATTAACATGAGCACAAAATAAGGCGTTATGTGAAGGGGGTGGAAGCTGAATTCAAGTATTCCAAGGGTAGGTATAGGAAAATGGTAAGCAGTCAAAGCAAGCCAAACACTGTTTTGCTCACGGATCAAATAATTTTATAGACCTGTTCTACAGAAAAAAACACTTCACAAGGTGTCAGAAAGCTACAGAAACAGTTCATTACTTATTCATAGTACATTCAATAAAAAAAGTCACTAAAGAGAGTCAACAGACTTTTCCTACTCAAAGTCCTTCACTGGTTATGAACTGTTTTCTTCAGCAAGCTCTCAGTGTACTTGTTTATAGCACGAAAGCTCTGATCCCATCCATCTTCTGCTACTTCTTACTACTGTAATTTCCATCATTTAAAACTGTCCACACCTCCTCCTACTTGGTCCTTTTCACCTTTTTCTTTTACATCTGTTTTCTTTTTTTTTCATAAAGACAGAAAAGGATCTCAATTTAAAAGCAAACAGCTACGCAGTCTTTCAAATTTCATTTTAGAATTCCTTTTATTCACTCATCCTGCTGAATCAAATACAATATTGTTACATAAATACAGTGAAAGAGGAAGATCTAAGTGAATCAACAGAAAAAGTAAGAAAACCTGAAGAATCGTCTTCTCTCTTTTCTAGCTGCATGGGATTACATCCTTCATAAAACAGAGTAGCAGAAAACACATAGAAAATTTCCAAGAAGAAAAAAACTTGTACTGCCATACTAATGTCATAACTGCACCAAAATGAACTGAAGAAAATGGTCAGTTCTCCCTGTGGCTTGGAAACTCAGCTGAACGTCACAAATGCTACTGGCTTTAATGGAAACAGATGGCCAAACTGTGAAATTATGACAACAGAAACAGGTTACTGTTTACATCTTTCTAACTTTCCTACATAATTTAAAAAAAAAAAATTACAATTATGCATTCAAATTTTAGATCAACCTTTCTGCTGCTTCAGGCTTTTGATGCAGCCAACCGTATCCACACTGCTTCAAAAGAAATGTGACCAGCAAGTCAAGGGAGCTGAATTCTCCCCCTCTACTTTTGTGAGATCCCCCCTGCAGTACTGCATTCAGCTCTGAGGCCCCTCAGAGAAGGATATGGAGCTGTTGGAATGAGTCCAGAGGCCACCATCAGAGGGCTGGAGCACCTCTGCTATGGAGACAGGCTGAAAGAGCTGGGCTTGTTCAGTCTGGAGAAGAGAAGGCTCTGGGGAGATTTAGAGCAGCTTCCAATAGCTAAAGGGGCTGACAAGAAATCTGGAGAGGGACTTCTTTTTAAGGGGATGTAGGGATAGGACAAAGGGTAATTACTTTAAACTGACTGAGGGGAGATTTAGATTAGATATTAGGAAAAAATTCCTCAGTATGAGAGTGGTGAGGCACTGGCACAGGTTGCCCAGAGAAGCTGTGGCTGCCCCATCCCTGGCAGCGTTCTAGGCCAGACTGGATGGGGTCTGAAGCTACCTGGTTTAGTGGAAGGTGTCCCTGCCCATGGCAGGGGTTTGGAACTGGATGATCTTTTAAGATTTCTTCCAACCCAAACTATTCTATGAAATACTCCAAAACTCAGTGCAAGTTCAAATGAAGAGCAGATACCTGCATTTGCGCTAATGTAAGATTTTATCCAGATAGTACTTAGAACAAATGAGGGGTTGTATTTCATCATTATTTTACTGACTGTAGAATTATTTTATAGTATTACTGTCTCAGCAACAATTAACAACCTCTAGGAGGCACACATGAAAGGCTAAAATATGAACTTTGAATAAATACTTAGTTGTGAGCTGATTCATGCAGTAAGGTTTTCACAGATTATGAACTTATTTATCTTTAGAAAGGTCAGTTGACAAAACCTATGATAACAATAAGCAATTTTAATCTTATGATAGTTACTCAAAAATGCACACAAGCCATCTGTCATTAGTTAAACAATTTAATGTATTACCTGTAAGAACATATTTCAGACCGTGTAGCTACTGAAAACTGCCATCATAGAAACCTGTAACTAAGGAGAAGTGGACCTTGACATCCCGTCATTAACAAGGCCACAAAGAAATTTTAGTATAAACAGTGATTAATGAAATATGTTCTCTGCTAGTTCTGATAATCTACATTGATTACTCCCTAATGTAGAAAAAGCTTTATATTGCTTATAGACACTAATCAGCATTAGCTCCTCTAATGTCAAATACTGTTCTCAGTACCATAAAGTGTTTAAGAGCACAACATAGTAAGATGACAACATAAAAAGAATTAACGGCTTTTGACTGAAATACTGATTAGAAAAAGTGCTAAATAGCATGTAATTCCAGGAGTGCTGGAAATTACCTTCTAATTTTTGGATTTTGTATTAATCATGTCACTAATGTGGAAATTACCTGAATTTGTAACAAGCAAGTCAATCAGAGAGCACTTACATTTGTTCCTCAACTTTTAACACGTAAGACAATTGAAGAAATTAAAATTCAGATTTTTTATAACTGTAATTTAAAACTACCACTTTCTTAACAGAGACAGCATGTATTAAAACTTTACCACAGTGTCCACTGAATGCTCTGAGTTCTCTGAAGTAAGCTTGGAAGACAATAAATCACAACTGTAGAAATAAACTATCAAGTTCTGCTTCTAAGACTATATGAAAGACATGGACAACCAGAAGAGATGCAATTTGGCCAAGCTCAGCACATGACTGTGAAAGACTGTCTTCTAATGCAGAACTCTAGACTAGATATTCCACTTGTCCATGATCTGCCCAGTTATATACAGGAGTAAGGAACAAAGGTAAAAAGATACAAGTAGTGACAACTAATGCCACTATCAGTGACTCAAAACATGTCATTAAGGCAGAAAGCAGAAGTGTGGAGATTTCAGGCTGTACAAGTCACTCCTTTGTTTCTCCTTCCTACTAGTTGCCTCCTTTCTTTTTTCACCTTTACAAAAATTTCACTAAACAAATGGTCTTGGTTTCAAGGCATCCAAGAAGTGGGACAATAAGGCATTCATTCATGTTTTTGTAATAGCTGTGATAGGTTAATAGCCTGTAAGAAGGAAATTTGTTAATAAAGACAGTATTTTTTATTTGAAACCTGAAGAACGTAGAGTAAAACACGTAAACCTTACAGTGCACAAATCCTTCCTTCTGAAATGTTCCCAAACCTTGTCTCTTCAGGAGCTCCATAGGAGGGTCTGTGTGCCTTGAAGCTGTGTTCACCGTTATATAAGCTAGTGCAATAACCACATGCATATGATTTCCTCCACAGACTCTGCCTTTGCTGCTTTTTTTCACACTTCCATGAGGAAAAGCACTTTTTTAATTCACCTCCTTGCCTTCTAGATTTAGGATAATGTAAATGTTTTGAGAGAGTCTAAGCTTTTCCACAGCCAACTATTCCCTTAATTCCCATCTAATATCCACCATGACAGAAAGGCACACACAATAATGTTGTTTAGTTAGCAGGTCAACAATGAGAAGGTCAATGCTTAATGTAATTTAAACTGTGATTACTAGGCTTCAGCATCAGCAACTTCAGGACAAACAAGGCAAGATCAGAAATCATCAGCTTTGGTTTAAGGCTGCCTTTTGGCAGGCTTGGAAAACAATCTTTTGTGCCAGTTCCATTTGACTCATGCTTGGAAGGTTCAAGAAATGTGTGTAGACAATTTTTTTGTTGGCAGAGCACAGGCTGAGCTACAAATTGCGGGAGGCTTGAAAAAAAATAATTAGGGGAAACATTGCTACATGCTTGTTGTTTAATGATGTTCTCTAGGTATCTGTTACTGGTCACTGTGGAAGATACTGGCATTAAGGCAACTTTCTGCTTAATTCAGCAAATCTCTTACGTTCCTAAGTCACATAGAAGGACTCTGAAGTAGCTTAAGCATTCTATGGGTTATGTTTATGCTACAGATCCTCTGTAGCTACCACAAGGCTGGCATAATTACATTTGCAAAGGCGTTTAACAGAAACTCTGAAAGGAGAATTTACTGCTGATACAGACACATTGTGCTTCCAAACAACACAAGGCTTGGGATGAGGACATCTAAATTTTGTGTCTATATGAGCCAAGTGTTTAAGTTCCCATTATACTTTAATGAAGACTTAGGCATTTTATGAAATTTACTTCATCACAATCCAGCTGACCAAACAGTGGGTGTCCATTTTCAGGCACCACTGACAATACCAGACAGATCTCCACTGCCTATAATTGGAATATAAACACAGCTCACACGTTGACACGTCCACAGGGAGGTCTAAATTTAGATTAGACAGTCTTGAGCCTAGAATATGTTGTCAAAAGTGCTCTATTGGTATCACAGTTAAGTCCACACCAAAGCCAGCATGCACTATCAATGAAGGGTTGTGAATGGAAACTGCTTGCAACGATTTCCAGATGAATACTGTTCTAGTCATGTCAGGCTTCTGAATGATAAAAAAGTTGGGCAAAAGGTTCATGAAACACATACCTAAATTCTCTTAAATACTTTTGGAACAGTTAGCCAAAACTTCCCAGCCATTTCTGAGAAAAGTCAGTAAGAAAAACATTTTGCTCATCTTAAAAACAACCTCACTCACAGGACGTACAATTTGACAGCAACTTTAGCGTGGGGGATGCAACTTCTGCCCCTACCCTGCAGATCTATGCAGATGTGACCAAGCTTGAGAAAACTATTTTTATATTTCATGTAAAACACTTCCAAAAGTTTATCGGGGGATGTGTGGGGGAATCACAGAAAAATTTACTTTCATTGGTCATGACTGATCCTCTCCAGTTTCTAGCACTGAGTGGACTATGTGTACCTTCTGCAAAGACTGCTTCAGTCTGACAAGGATTAGAGAGGAAGTCTGTAATAAATACTCTAAGCCAAAGCACAGTAAACCACTGGAATGGAAAGCAGATGTGCCTAAGGATCTTGATACTACTGTCACTTAGATGGTCTGGGGAATGAGAGTACCCAGAACACAGGCAGAGGGACAACTATGGGTCAAAGAGGCAACAGGGACTAACTACATTGTGTAAGTAGATGAGATTGGGAGGAAAAACCATGGATGGAGAGCGGATGCTGAGGAAGGGCAGAGATGACACTTCAAGGGCTGATGATGACCTGCAAAAGTTCTAGTTTCACTTCTTTCATAGAGCTCCTTTATGATATTGGGCAGGGTAAATAAAGTTTTTAGGTTTTTCACTCCTCAACCTTAAAAAAAAAAAAAAAAAAAGCCTGCATTCCCCTCTTTCTTCCCTCCCCCCAAATGCAGTCTTCATTTCTGCAAAGATTGTGCACTCAACTCCAACAGAATGAAGAAAGAACTGCTGTATCAGCACAACATTTTTAAGTAAGTCTGAGTATTTTTAAACTTTCTAATTTGCCATCCAAGTTAGATATTAGATATTTTTAAATTAAAAAAAAAGAGAAAGATAAAGTAAAAGAAACAAAGGAAAAAAATCAACTTCTCCTGGGAAAAATGTAGCCTAAGATGTAGATAAAGGCTATATAAATCTGCTGTTCGGAAAAATTTATAGACAAGTCATTCATGTATTTATTACAGCAGAAACATCACAGAAAAACTCATGCGGAGAAGAGTAATTCTTTCCTTTCAGCAGCATTTGAATAGTCTACATACCTACACATTGAACAACAATGAATAAATGTAATATTGAAGGAGTTTTTACTAAGACAGCAATGTCCATCCTATTGACTGAGCTAGGCACTAGCTATTCTGCATGTGATCACATAACTAAAGACTGCATAATCAGGGCTACACAAAAGGATATTAATTGTGTGCAAATGATATTAATTGTGTGCAGACAACCTGTCTTCTGGCCTGTCTGAACTTTGTGTGTTTGATTTTATAGTCTTAATAACGTGGGTTTTAAAGAGGATTTTGTAGATGTATTAACTCAGTTTAACAGAAAGTTCATGTCAGCAAAAGTCACTATATATACTCAATGATACAACTAATTTACAAGGTCATAGTAGGATGGGGTGACAGGGAACTCTGGATTATGTACAGACATAAAAAAATACAAGAATTTCCTGTCTTTAATACCTTCCTCATTAGTGAGCACCTCCTTAGTATTCCTTCCCCACTGACTGCAATCAGTACCTTGTTGTTCATAATTTCTATTTCCTTGGCTGTTCCTAAATTACACTCTCCAAATGGCACAGAGTCATCGTAAACAAAATCCTAATCTTCAGTTCTCTAATTTTTGTAAATTGAGCTCAAAGCA
>JANHGB010008265.1:3290-22623 GCA_026283785.1 Coracopsis vasa
AGCTACATCAGCCACAAAGCTAACAGTGCCTTTGATCAGTTCTGTGGTGTTTCTCATGTTTTTGCTGCCTGGGGAAGCTGAGCTCTGCATAGGAAAATGGCTCTGGAAATGCATCCCTGCCCCGCATTGGATGTGTTTTTGGTCTGGTTTGACTTTCTTTGGGGCACAGGCTGGCTGAGCTGTGCCTCCAGGCTTGCTCCGGAGCCGGCTGTGGGGTCTTCGCTCATCCCATATCCACACAGCCCCTGGGTGTGCGTCCTGGCTCTGCCTGCCCGGCACTGAGCAAACCCTGATTCATCTGCAGGCGCTGGATGAGCCCCGCAGCCCCGCGGCGCTGCCACTCGCTCGGTCCAAGTGATCTTGGCTCCGATGGGAGCCGGGGCAGGAGAGGCTCTGGGGCATCATGGTGTGAATCAGGGGCTCCATGAAGCCTGGGTGATGTGGGGATCGCTCCCCACCTCCTGTAGACCCCAGGGCAAGAACCTGCATGGGCAGGGAGCTGGTGACTCAAAAGAGCAGAAATCCCAGTTTAAGTGGATGTGATTCCAAGATTTAATTGCAAACCCCAGTACTTTGGATAAAGAAACCCACAACAGCCAGCCCGGAAAAGGGAACTGAGACCCCATTGCTCAGAGGCTGCCAGCTCACACCCTGCCTCCGTCAGGGATGGGATGGATCCAGAGGACATCCCAGCCCCATCCAGACGCACCTCCTCTGAGCCACAGATCTGCCTGAACACAGGCCCAGCGGGGTCCGGCACCCAGGTTGTTTCACAACCCAGGCAGGCAGTTTCTCCTCTCTCATTAGATGAGACAGCACTCACTGAAACAGCATGAATGTCAGCTATCTGAGCAATAATGATTAACAGGGCAGGAGAGGACAAAGCAGGGGGAGACTCACCAATCCGTTTGCATTCATCTCTATGACTTTAAAAAAGCAAAGAGGGTGCAGAATAAATCCCCCTTTGAAAAGGGGACGGGAAGGTTGGCAAAGCCAATCCATAGCCTAATGGGCAGATTGTGTAATGGCAAGTAATGAGAAACTGCATGTGGATAATGCCAGGTTACGTGCAGCTCACAAGGAGCCAAGCAAACTCAAGGCAGGAAAATCTCAAAGCAAAGAGGTAACTGGCTGTCATGTGGGTTTAAACTGGTGTTAGCACTCCGTGCTGTCACTGCTTGAGGGACAAGAGCCCTTTAGACTGTGTAATTCCCCACACATGTGTTAACCTTGCCTGGTGGGAATGTGTGAAGTGTCTGAGGCCAGGTTGGATGGGGCTTGGAGCAACCTGCTCTAATGGAAGGTGTCCCTGCCCGTGGCAAGGGGTTGGAACTGGATGAGCTTTCAGATCCCTTCCAACCCAAACCATTCCATGGTTCTATGATTGCTGCACCGGGAGATCCCACTGTGCCATGCAGACAAAGCTGTGCTGCCTTCCCAGGGCAGCTGAGCTGAGCACAAATATTTACAGGGTCAGGCCCATGGAGGTGAGCAAAGCTGTAAGGACAGGGTGACCCCTGATGGGGTGAGAGCAAGCTAGGGATGCTCCCCAGCTCCCCAGGGCAGGTCCCAGCCTCCTCCATCCCCCTGATGCCAAGCACCGCATCAGGGACCACTAAGAGCCCCCCAGCAGTGGATCCGATGGCTGTTGGGGTGTGAAGGCTGCTTGGGGGTGCAAGGGGGTGCTGGGGATGTAGGCAGCAGAGGGAAAAGCACCACATTCTCCTTGACATTGCACTGTCCCCGGACCAGCGCCGTGCTCCCAGCCAGGACCGGTCCCTTCTTGGCTCTCGGTTCTGCTCTGCTGCCCGTGCCGCTCCCCCGCCTCCCCTGACCAGGAAGAACAAGAAGCTGCAAAGCCTTGCGGGGGGGGGAATGTGGTTTAATTTATGACCCAGCTCTCATTACACAGTAACTCGGCAGCCACGCCGCGGAGCCGCCGTGGCCCAAACAACGTGAGCGGCACCGCAGGCCCGGACCTGCTCTGGCTTTCGTGTTCTTCAAAGTCAGGTTCAGAGTAAACCCTGGGTCTGCGGGAAGCTGCAGTGCCAGCTCCAGAGCGGGGATGTTGTGAGGGGATGGAGCCTGTGGTCATGGTGGGGGGGCTCCTCTGGGACCCCTGTGTGTGTTGGCTGCTGCTTGAGGATTGTCGGTGACGGACACCACTATGGAAAGCTCATAGCAGCCAACAAAGGTGTTTTCCAACACAGTTCCAGGCAGAGCTCATCAGCAGCTGCCTTTGGCCTCTGATGCTTTTGCATCTGAGGCTTTTTGCTCAATAAGAATGAAAATGCCATCACCACAAATCACGCTGGGGCTAAAATCTTTTGCCACCAGTGGTTTCCCTTCCAGGTAATGTGGTTGAGATCTATGCGGTGGCTCTAGGGTCCTGGGCTTGCTGAGTTACATGTTAAATATCCTTGCCTGGGAAGGTTTGCTTAATGTAGGGATTCCTTTTAAATGAGTGATCCTTCTAAGAGAAGAAATTAGGAGTTGTCAAGTGCTTGTGTTGCGAAATGCCTGCATCAGCTGGATGAAGCGAGAGCGCTTTCTGACACTGGGCTTGTGTTGGCATCCCTCTCCTCCAGCCCTGTGAGCAGCTGGGGAAGGCAACCTCCATCAGCCCCTCAGCCCTTCCTGAGGCTGTTCCAGTCTCCTTTCTTGTCTGGCACCGAGGCTGCAGGCTGCCCATGCAGGACAGAGCACCACCATATCCTTATGCTTCATCCCAAACAGCCTGGCCAGGCAGAGGACCCTCGAGGATGAAGAAGAGCAGCAAAGGGAGCGCCGGCGAAGGCATCGGAACCAGTTGTCCTCCACATCGACGGATGAAGAACCTCCCAGCCCTGTGAAAGGCACCAGCCCAGCTTCCAGCAGGTGTGTGGGGTCCTGCTGGCATCAGTCTTCATCATGATGATGATGATGATGGCTTGCAGCTTGCTGCCTTGTTTTAATTAGTCCTGAGTCAAAGCTGCTGCAATTGGTGGGACTTTCTGTTGGATAAGAGTGGGCTGAGCTGTGGGAGGGGTTCAATGGTTCTTTAGGCAGAAGGATGAGCCTCACAGGAGGAGTACAAGGAGAGGGGTATATTTCTGGTGGGCTTTATTGAGCATCAATATATCCCATGGTACGGGGAGCTGGTGTTCCAGGATAAGGGTTGGTGCTGAGGTTGAGTTTGGGTGGGTTCTGGCCATGCTCTTGTGGGATCTTGAGCAGGTAAGAGCAGACAGGCACCCACCTCTGCAAGGCAAATGAGCTCAGCATGCAGAGCCTATCCTCCTCCTCTGGTCCTTGCAGTGATGCTGTATGACCTTTGCTGGAAGGGGGAGGCAAGCGAAGGGCACTCCAGTGGTGTTCCCAAAGTCCCTTGCTACAGAGAGTTGGGTTTTGGAGGTGCTCTGAGGTCAGGCTCCTCTTTCACAACCTGACCCCCTCTCTAAATTGATCCTGGAGATGTCCAGTGTTTAGATGGGGTTTGTCCACAATGAGATCTATGCTCTAGAGGTGCTCCTCTCTGTTTCAGGTGGGGGAGAGTTAGGGTGCTTGGGTTGGATATGGGTTGGATAGAGGCTGGACATGACTAATATGAACAAGATAGATAGTGAAGTTCCCCTTCCCTAGTGCTAGCACAGGCTGCCTATGTGATTGCAATTCAGGAGGAAGGCAAATGTCCTTGTGGATGTCCTGGGATGAGGCTGTACAAGTACTTAATCTCTGCTACAAAAAGGAAAGGAAGACTTTAAATCCAAACTTGTCCTCAGAGAGCCTATAGATGGGGTGGCAGTGATGAGCATGGCTGCAAGTCCTGCTCTGTGGGAATGACTCCAGGATGTTGGTGGGAGCTTTAACACACCTTCTAAAGCCTTTCACCTGCAGCATAAACCCAGCCCTCTGGTCCTGGGGGTGCTGAGCTTTGCTCCCCATTTTGTCTCCATCTCTAGACCTCAATCCCTGGTGAAGCCCGCGTCTACAGAGGATGGGGAAGAGCACAAGATCTCAGTAGTGCTGAAGACGCAAGAAGGGAGATGGACAAGGTCCCCAGTGGCAGTCTCTGGGAAACTGAGGCAGGAGAAGGAGCAGCAGGATCCAGGGGTGGGAGTGAGCCGTGCGGAGGCAGGGACACAGCCACACACAGGGCAGGAGAGCATCCAGGCTGGACAGCGGGATTGGGATGTGGCCAAGGGCAGAGGGGACCCACCAGGAGACCGACACCGGCAGCCGGCCTTGGAGAGGAAGGTGGTGGTGAGGGCACGGCTCCAGGACAAGGAGGGACAAGGTGCGGGGACTCCTCGGGGGGAGCAGAGAAAGGAGGTGCAGGAGCCACGGGCACTGACGGAGCTGGGGGGCTGCCGGCTCCGCGAGGTCAAGATCCTGACCAGGCAAGGGAGCCGCAGCGCGGAGAGGACGTCATCGGTGGTAACCTCATCCCTGGAGCAGCAGGTGAGCAGGGATGGAGAAGGCACCAACCCTGGGATGTGAGGCCCTGGGTGCTGGGAGGACCGCAGGGAGAGGCAGAGCCCCAAAGCACCAGGAGGGAAAGGGAACCTTGGGCTTCTGGGGAAGGTTCCTCTGAAAGCTGCAGGCTATGAGGTGATGGACAGGGTCTCACCACCCCCTTTCCCTCCCTTCCATGCACTATCCTGATCCCCTTCTCCAGCAAGCCCCTACTGATTGCCATCATGGTTTCATTGAAGAGGTCTTTAGGGCTTTGCCTGTCCAAAGGAGACAGCCAAGCTTTATAGGACCTCAAATCCTGCCTCCAAAGCAGTTCCCACCCTGGCTGCTCTGCTCCCTGCACCCCAGCGTTCACTGCATCAGGGATGCAGCAATGCATCAGGTATGCATCACTGGGGATGCATCAGGTACCTGCTTTTTCCTCAGCAGCCATCCAGGAATCCCCCAAAGGAGGCAATACAGCTGCCTGCCACCCAAGAGGAACCTGCAGAGAAGTCAGACACTTTTCCAGCTCAGGTCACCTACAGCAGCTCCATCAGAAGAACCAGCCCAAGAACTGTCTCCTTTCGGGTAAGAGCAAAAGCAAATGGGAGGAAGATCCCTGTTTAGGCAGGGGAGGATGGGGGAAGGAAGGGTTGCTTTGGTCTCCAGGTTATGTTGGCAGAGCCTGTTCCCAAAAGTGCATTCAAAATCCATCCTTGATCTGGGCATTGCAGCTGTGCTTCAGGTTACCTCCATTTTCATTCACTGTGTCTGACCGAAGGCATCAGCCTGTGCTGATGAACAAGCCCATATTCATGCTTTGTGCTGGCATGGGAACTTATGGGAAGTGATGAGGAAACAGGGAGCTCATTGTCCTCAGATTTCCCAAAGAGTCCCAGGAATAACCATTATTGGTCTTCTCTGAGAGGATAAAACCAAAATCCGTCCTCTTTCTTGTCCCTTGTTACATCCCTGGGAATATCTTGCATTCTAGCCTGCCCCAAAAGATCTCTGGAATAAAGAGGTTGGGAAAACCAAGAGCTGTTGAGATGCTCCCTGCTGTGAATCAGTGCTGACTTGCTGGCTTACTTGAGTTTCACGTTGCTTTATTGGGGATGTTAGCACTATGAAGTGTCTTTAGGCTGGAGGGCTTTGAGATGTGACTTCAGCTCTGGTGTGGGTGAAAATGGAGCTTTCTTGTAAATGGGGGTGATGAGTCTGTGGCAGCTTCTCCCATGTTTATCTTTGATAACCAAAGATGGCTCCGGTATCTCCTCTCCTTGTGCCTTCCAGGTGATCTCAAGAAAACAGAAAGAAGAAAGCCCAAGTCCTCTCACAAGGAGGTCAGCACCTTTCTTCATGTTACTTGGGTCTTGATGAGCAGGAATTGTCCCCCTTTTTGTTCCAAGGGAGGAGGAGGTGATGGGACCTGGTACCAGGTAGTGAGTACCCTGGTACACGTCTGCTGGATGCTGGTACCCAGGGTGCCTGGCTGATGTCCAATGTACAGCTTGTATGAGTACAAGACCCCCCCAGGTACCCCCTGCTGCCTCTTGGTTCGGGTGGTTTCTCATCAGTGCTTGTGTCTGCACAGGGGTGGTTAAGTGTGGAGTGATGCAGCACCACAACAGGGTCCCATCCTTGGAGATACCAAAACCAACTGTGCAGGTCCATGAGCACCCTGATCTGGCTTTGGTGGCCACATCTCCATGGCAAGCTTTGGCCAGATGGCTTAAAAACTCTTGAGGAACAAAGGATTAGGTGTGAATGCAAGGAGTCAATGGGATGCTCTCCCACCTCTGAATGCAGGGCAGGGGTGTGGGGTTTTACAGCACCTGGGCTTGTAACTGTGCACACTGCAGACAAACTCATCCTGATACTGGTGAAGATGCAGTTCAGACCCGGCAGTGGTGCAGACAGGGTAAACTGAGGAGCTCAGAGCTGGTTTTCAATGTACAGAGTGGTCCCAGTAAGATGGTGAGACCCAGAGATCCTGGTCATCAGCAGGGAATGAGCTGCCATTCACTTGGCAGATGGATGCAGGAGGAGTGCCTGAGTCAGACAGGGTCTTCTCCTGCCAAGTGGAGTCCCCAGGGATCATGGGCTGAGTCCCAGGCGATCCTGAGGGAGCTGTGTCCAACTTTCTCCCCTCTTCTTCACCAGCGCAAGTATGAGGATCCCAGGGAGCAGCACCACCATTGGGGAGAAGCTGGAAAAGTACAACTCGGCCGTGCAGGTGCTGAAATCCCTTGGCATGGGAGGGATGTATGGGGAGAGGAAGAAGCATAGCCTGGAGCTGAATGGGGAAGGGAGAGTGGGAATGAGCTGTATCAGACACGCACTGATGGGGTTAAAGAAGATGGTCCCAGGCAGAAAAGGGGATGAGCCTCAGGATTTCAGGAGCTGGGAGCGGATATCCATTAGAGAGGGTCATGGGGATGCTGCAGGGTCCTGCTGCGGGGAGCAGCGGGGCAAGCCTGTGAGCTTGGATGGGCATGGAGGGAGCACACCCCAATGGGCTCAGGATGGGACCCAGAAGCAGGACTTTGCTCTTTACCACGTGTGGTGCAGCCGTGCCCCCCCTGACCCCGCTCTCTCCCCTCGCAGCGCTCGGAGGCGGTGAAATCATCCCTGGCCGTCCAGAAGAGCCTCCTGCTGTCCTCGGAGGGGGTGGCGAGCAAGCGCAACTTCTTCGAGGCGAGCGCTCCGGCCAAGGCTGAGCCGCTCGCAGCCAGGAAGGTAACGCAGGAGCCCCCCGTGCTGGGGCCGGCACCAGCTTCTGGGGCGCATCTTCCCCTTTGCAGCGGGATGGGAGCGCGGTGCTTGCTGAGAGGCGCAGGGCTGCGCTTGGGCACCGGCTGCCACCCAGAGGGTGCTCTGGGGCTGTGCGGGTCTGTGCCGGTGTGATGATGCTGGTGTTGGAGGAGCTGGGATGGAGCCAAGGTGTGGGCTGATCGCTGCCCGCCGCAGGTTCGCTCAGTCTCCCTGTACCCTGGGGACTGTGCCCGGTGACACTTGTGCCATGAGGGAGCTGGTGCTGTAATCCCGGTGTCCTTCTCTGTGCCACAGGACAACCTGAAGATCCCAGGATCAGTGACGTCCCGCATTAATCTGTGGATCAGCCGGGCTCAGGAGCCTGCCAAGGAGGAGAAGAGCAAGGTACCAGCTTGTGCTGACACCCTGGGCAAGAGCCCATAGCCCAAGCAGCCTGGCAGGACAAGTCCCTGCATCTGGGGTGTTGGAGCGTATGGGTTGATGAACTGGGGCTCTGTGGGGTTTAGAGATCTGTGTGTGCACTGAGATACCTGCTGCATGTGGGGTCAGGAGTGATCTGCATCCCTGCATGTATCCCAGCCCCCAAAAGTAGGGTGTCTTGTAGCTGTGGGGGCAAAGGGTTCAGCTAAGGAGATGCAGAGGTCATCCCTCTGCCACTGCGGGTGCTATAGGGAGATGGACAGGAAACCTTGTGGCCTCAGGGTAGTTTCCTGTGCTTGGAAAGGAGAAGCTCAGCGAGTCCTTTGGGGGGTCTCACTGTTTGCAGCAATAACACAGCAGAGCCTCCTGCAGCTTCCTGGGTACGGGCCCAGGAGGGGCAGCTCCAGCCCAGCCCTGCAGCAGGGGCAGACAAGCCCGGGCACCCGCAGCACTGAGCTGCAGAGATTAGTGCTGCCCAGACGTGTCTGCGCTGGCTCGTGTCTGCCAGGGGAGGGTTTGCTCCCGGGTCACTCCTGGATGAAATCCTGCAGCTCCTCCATCAGCTTTCCCTGTCAGAACACCCGGTGCCGCCATCTCTGTGGGCTGGAGCTGTGCTTGGTTTGGGGGGTCTGCCCAGGGCAGGGTCTCAAAGGTGTTTGGTTTTACCTGGGGCTTGTGTGCTTCAACGGTTGATCCAAATCGGGCCGAGGCAACGCGTGATGCACAAGGAAAACCTTCCCGTGCCACCTCTGTTTGCAGGACATCAGGAAAATACACAGCCTGCCCAACCGTGATGCCTGGGTAAAGCAGCCTGGAGACACCTCTGCAGACACCAAGGTAGACACGGAGCTGCTTTGGAAGGTGGTGCATCCTCTGAGCCAGGGGCAGAGCCTGGACCACGGGCACATCGCCCACAGGGCAGATGTGAGAAACCCAGGCTATGGGGGATGGAGGGGTTGTGTGGGGCATCCAGGACCTCATGGCTTGGGGGAGTTGGCAGGAGGGGATGGCTGGAGGCAGCTCTAATGGGGAGAAGGAGTCTGGTCTGAGAGACGAAGGGAAAAGTGGCATGTGATGGGATTTAGGGGATGCCTGCCTGCCCCATTCCCTGCTTGGCACAAGTATGGTCCTGGTTACAATAGCTGCCTTTGGGGGTTTGCAGCCCCAGGCCTGACCTCACTGTTCCTCACTTTCTTTTCCAGTTGCAATAATATCATTTGTAATAATAGCAAACGATCTGGGAAGAAACTGGTTTGCTCCAAGGATCAAAGCCCAGCCCTGCCCAGCAGCCCACTGCCATGAGTGCTCCTTGTGCCACATGCAGGTGCACCCCACATCGCCGGGGTCCTCTGCTTGAGGAAGGAAGAAGGCTGGAAGCTTATCCCTGCGCATCCAGTCCTCACTTGCTGCCTGTCCGGGAGTGCCCAGGCCTGGAAGCTCCTTGCAGATGCTGGAGACAGATTCTTGCCTTGTTTTCCCTCAATGTTTTGGTGTTTTGCTCCTAACCTCTGCCTGTGCCCCATAACTGTGCTTGCAATGGGGATCAACCTCGGCATCGCCCTTGCCGCTGGATGATGTTCCTGTGGCAAGAAGCTGCCTGGGCAACAAGGGAGTTTCAGCTGCACATCCATGGACCATGCCCATCCCTGCTGCCTGGCTCATGTGGGGTGACGTGGGGCAGGCAGATGTCAACCCTTCCCCAGGCTGTCACTGCACGTCACACATCCATCGAGTGATGCTTTGCAGAAGAAGGGTGGACCCAATGCCACTGGTGCGGTGACCCCTTTCACTTAAATACAGGGGAAGGGTGGGTGTCCCATGGTCCTGTTTTTGGGGTTGCATGGAGCTGAATGCCCTGTGCTGGGCCCCTTCCCTAAACCCTGTTTCCCTCTTGCCCTTCTTCCTGAGCCCATTGCCTGTGGCTGTTGTGACCGGTGCCCTGCACCCCTCGGGCTGCTGAGCCCACCCAGCAGGGATGCAGGGTAATCAGGATGGCTTTAAATGATGCTGTAATCCTTGTACCAGGGCCATTCAGTGGGCAAGGGCTGTGTCCAAATGCGGTGTGGGCCTTTATTGCTGCCCCTAGACCTGATCTTGCTTGTTGGGCTTTGGAAAGGACTTAGTTCTCTCTGTGCCTTTTTTGTTTTCCTAATAAAAGTTGCTCTTTCTAAGATGCTCCTGGTCACCTGCCTCTGGAATGGGATGGGAACGGTTTTACTTCTCTTCTTCTGGCAACGGGAAAGAAGGCAAAGACCCGAGACACGTGTCCTGGCAGGGTAAAACCAGCCTGAGCCTCTTCTCTTACAGCATCCTGGGCTCAGTGCAGGGCTGGGGGCTGTGATGGAGGGGTCTGGTCCTGCGCTCGCTGCCTTATCAGAGCGTGACAGCTGCCTGGCTTGTGTCAGCCCCTCGGGCACTCGCGTATCTCGGTCCGGAGGGTTTAAAATAGCAAATCTCTGAGGCAACACAATAGCTTGGGCTTATATGGGCTCCTGGGGGGGAAGGGGGAGCGGCAGAGGGGGCTGGGGCTGAAATAGCAGCTCACAAGTGTTGCATTCCTCCCTGGGCGCCGGGCACATTCCTCCCGGCGCTGCCCGCCCCGGGGTGGGCGCTGGAGCCCCCTTAAAGCCTCCTGCCCCCAAAGAGCATTTCCCAGATGCTCGCCAGCTCCCTGGGATCTCCCTGGCGCCCCACGGCAGAGGTAAGGCTGCGTGGGGGGGTTCCCTGCGTGGGGCATAGGATGCTCGGTGAAAGGGCAGCAGTGATTTGGCTCAGGGTTAATGGTCCTCCCCAGCCAGGAGGTATTTTTGCCATGAAGGCATTTCCATGGGTCAAGCATCCGGACCTTCTCCAGAGGGGCGCATTTGCAACTTGCCCAATGCCCTTTAAGCCGCCCCAGGTGGCTCGAGAAGGATTTTGGCTGCTCTGGTTCCAGGGGATCTCACAGATCCCTGTTAACTGTGTCTCTGGAGGGGACAGGAGGGATGTGATGCCCATGGCAGAGCTGGGCCAGCCTGGCCATGGCTCACTGGCAGCACATAGGGTGGGTTAGAGCTGGGATGTTCCTGGGCATGGTCTGACCCTGCCAAGCAGGAAGGGAGCAGAGATATGAGCCGCACTGGAGTAAATGCTGGGAGAACAAGATTCCAAAGCTGCAATGGAAAGGTTTATCTGTTTCTGTGCAGAGGACGGATGCGTATTTCCTAGAGACACCTTCCTTGTGTACCCTTCAAGGTTCTGTTGCTGTTCCTCAGCAAATTCTCTGTGGAATCGAGCCATATATGAGGGAGGAGGTGAATGGAGACGTAGAAGCTTTTGTAAATGCATGTTTGCACTGTCATGGCCAGGAGGGAGTCTCTGCTCTTGTGTCGTGAGATGACAACGTGAAGCCTTGGCAGCTCAGAGGCCACATGGATTATTTGGCCAAGCTCAGGATAGCAGGACCATGCTGAGCCTGGGGGGACAAGTAGGACCAGGAACTGATGTTTGAGGGGGAGAGGAGTTGAGGGGATGGTGCTGAAAGGGGTTCTTAGGGCCAAGCCCCAGACCCATCAGCGGGAGCAAGGATGGCAGAAGCAGGCGATGAAGCTGGGGCAGACGGGGCTGAGTTCTGACTTCATTTGTCTCCAATAAGCACCTTCTGAGTCATTGCTCAGAAGTGAGATTTGACCACCCCTGGGTATGTGGAGGGACCCCTCCTGCAATGCGGCTTTCCCATGCTTGTGGATTCCAGTCCTGGATCCAGCATCTCGAACAGGCGACCCCGCAGCCTGTCCTACCCATCCCGGGTTATAAATGCTCGACAGATGCAGCAGGACCAGTTGTTCCCAGCAGGAGAAGGGAAGCGGCGCTACCCTGGGAACAGGTGCTTTGGCACATGGGAGTTATTTCTAGAGCTGCATCGTGGCTGGGATGAGGTCTGGCACAAGCTTGAGCAGTGGAGAGGCTGTCCAGGGGCCTGGGTTGGTGCCCAGTGCTGCTGTGGGATGCCCAGTGCTGCTCTGGGATGCCCAGGGCTGGGGCTGATCATGGCATTGGTCTGTGTAGACCTCATGATGGAGCACTGAGTAGAAGCTAGATGAGGTGGGAGAATGAATGGCATCCTCCTGATCATGGCTGGGAATGAGCACGGCCATTCCTGCAGTTACTGTCCCTATTGCTGAAGCAGGTTGTGAATTACCCCTGTTAGCTGAGCTCAGTCTCAGGACCAGGAGGGAAACACCTCAACTGAGCCCGGATCACCCCTTTCTAGGGCACAGTCTGCTCTCAGAGGGCTGGGCTGTGAAGTGTCATCGAGCTCCTGTGCTGTGTGGCTTGTGCAGGGCTGTAAAGCTGAGATAACGGGATGTCCCTGCTAAGTTTCTGTGTCCCAACCCAGCTAAGAATAGTCAGGAAGCCAAACGAGCTGAGCGCTGTAATTGGGCTCTTTTCCTGTGTCCTGAGCAAACACAGCACCCTGAGGCAGCTGGACATGGCTCCTGACAGCAGTTATCAGTGTTGCATGAGGCTGTGTCTAATCTCCTGCCTGCTATTTGGGGCCAGCAGTGATCCTGGCAGAGGAGGGGAGGGGGAACCTTATCTCTGTTGAGATAACGCTGTCAGAGCTGGGGACAGCTCAGGGCTCCCAGTGCTTTGGCGAGAGGCAGCATCTCTGTGCCTGTGTCCCGGGTGCTGGGAGACAGGCTGTGCTTGTCCTTATCTCCACTCCTAACCCTCTCTTTTTCCAATCTGCCTTGAATTCCGGCAGATAACCAGGCATGTCCGACTCTGAGGAGGTCATCGAAGAACATGACCAGTAAGTGATGTGGTTTTAAGCGGCTTCTCTTTCTCCTTATTCCCACTTTCCCACAGGGTCATGGTATTGCTTAGAGATGCCATTTGCCTCCAGCATCCAGCATAAAATCTCCTCACCCCATGCCCATCTGCTGTGATCCCCAGCAGTGAGGAGTCTTGTGTTAGGAGCTGTACCAGCACGCACATAGCAAGGGACAACCCTGACACTGGGAATGCTGCAACCTGAATCAGTGAGAGGGAGCTGGGAAAAGCTGAGGGGGTTTTTGCTGCCACATCCAGAGCATCACTCCCCAACGCCTAAATTTGAGGGCAACTTTTGCTGGTGAGGGCTGCTGGGCCATGAAGTGCACCCTGGAGAGAAGGGGCTCAATGTCTGTGATAGATGGTTATAGAGAATGGTCCAAACACAGCTCCCATTCCTCATCCATCAGCAGAAAAAGTAGATCTGAATCCTTCTCTTATGTTTAAATGCCATGACAAACCTACATGTCCTGACAATCAGTCCGAGCCCTGTGCCCAGTGCCCCTGGGCACCCCAAGGCCAGAGCGTGCATCTCCCCCAAGGTCAGGAATGGACCTTGAGGCAAAGCTGGGATGAGAGATGCCCATTCCTAGGATGAGAGGCCATGGTCACTTGATCTTCTCAGGCTACAAAATGGTGCTGTGCTCTGACCCCTGCTGAAGTGTGTCAGTTGAGCACTTTGGATGGACATGCCCCATTGTAACACCACAAATCCATGTTGTGCTTTGCAGGGAGCAGGAAGGTAAGAGGATGTGGACCATCTGCAGCTGCCCTGAGGCTGAACAAAGAAATAATCCAAGCGACTCCAATAACCTGCATCTCTTTCCCTTCCCTCTTTCCTATGTGCACGTGTGCTCTCTGAAGAGGAGTACGTGGAAGAAGGTAGGTGTCCCACCGGTGGTTCTGAGAACCAAGAGACAAGTGCTGCTGGTTCAGTGCTTTGCTTGGGTGGGTTGTGGGGGTAAGTTCCTTGCTTGGAATCACAGAATCATTAGGGTTGGAAGGGACCTCTGGAGCTCATCCAGTCCAAGGCAGGGCCACTGAGAACAGGTTGCACAGGAACGTGTCCAGGTGCGTTTTGAATGTCTCCAGAGAGGGAGACTCCACAAGCCCCTTGCGATTGCAAAGGAGACCATGCTCTACATTTCTCCACCTGAAACATCAGTAGGATCAAAACCAGCCTGAGTTTTAATCAGGATCTTTTGTCTGAGTGCTCCCTTGACTCAAAGCAGGGATGGGAATGATGGGAATAACTCAACAGGAGCTGGAGCCTCAGCTGCATGTCTATTAGTGATGCTCAAGCACAAAGCTCCAATGCCTCAGCCTGATGAAGCAGCAAAGCCCTTGGTGCACGCAGACACGCTGGGGCACATCTGGGCTGTGTGTTTGGGCTGGGTTTGGGAGCTGGGTTTTGTTGAGCCTCTTGCTGCTTCAAGGCAGTGCCAGGCAGCACAGCAAAGCATCCCAGGCATTAAAAGCAAAGGGACACGCAAAGGGGAAATCTCTGCAGTGCTGGAGTACTCATTCCACTCGCGCCATAGATACGCTCAGCTTCGTGGCATCCAACTAACCTCTGTGCTTATTCCTTTCCCTCCTCCCTGGCTCAGAAGAGGAAGAATGGATAGAGGAAGAAGACGGTAGTTATTGCACCTTTCTTTATTTCATCTCTGCACTGCTGCTATGAACATGTCGTGTCTTTTGCCTCTCCCTGGTTGGGAAACGGTTTTCTTTCATTCTTCCACTTCTATCTTTCAGTTCTTGCACTCCCCCCTTCCTGCCCTGCTGTGCTCTGTGTGTCTGCTCCTATGTCTGTGGCTCCTCTCTTACATCAACCAATGTACTCCTGGTTTGCTCTCTTCTCTTCCTTTCCTTCTCTCTTGCTGGGGGAACGCGAGTGTTCCCAGGATTTGTGGGCTCCAGCATTGCTCTGACTCCAGTGGAGGGCTCTTGTGGGGATGCTGCTCCCTCCAGTGGAAGGAGGGATGCTCGCACAGTGTCATGAGTAAGGCTGTGAAGGCACGTCCTCTGGTGCCAGCCGCTCTTGCTCTTCCCTGGGGCTAGAGGGGAGCAATAGGAATCACTCCTCTCCCAGCCTGGGCTATAAGGGCATGATTAGCATGAGAGGGAATGAGGGACAAACCGGGAGGGGCCATGGATCTGCTGATTTGCACAAGCACAGAGCCTTGGGGAGAGGATAGAGTGAAGCTCTTTGCTTCTTTCTCCCATGGCTGCATCTCTGCTGGGGCTCTCTCCTCTGGCTCCATGCTGCAGTTGTCCTGGGGTCTGTAGGGAGCCAGGGGAGCAACGGCTCTTGGGCTCACGCTGCCCGTTATTCCACAGGGCAGGAAGAACTGGTAGAGGAAGCGGAGGAGGAAACTGAAGAAACCAAAGCAGAAGGTGAGTGGTGGCTTCACCAGTGAGCTCCCATGGCCTGGTTTTTGGGGTGCCAAGTGGGGTCTGGGATGTCCCAGCATGGTCAATAGCACAGAGGGCAGCTCCCCCCTCTATTTCCCAGTGAGGAGATGTCAAACCTGAGCTGGCCTTTCCTGATGTACTGAGTGCAATGGCTCTGTAAGATAAGGATAATGGTGTTTTCTGCTGGTCATGGATCAGTTGGTGTCCAGCTCTCCAAAATAGAGCCAAAAATTAGTTCCACCAGGAGATCCCATCGGGGTTTCCAGAGCTGAGGTCATGCTCTGATGTGTTTCACCACTGAAAGACACTCGACTTCATGAGACCTCTTTGGAGCAGATGGGGTGCCCTGGTGTGTGCCCCGGGTTGTCGTGGCTGGTGGGACAGGCTCAGATCCCAGATGTACTCCCCAAGTTGGGGTGCTGGGACCCCTCTGTTAGGGTGCAGGGGCTGTCCTCACCCATGGGTGCTCATATTCTCCCCATTGCTTTCAAAACAGAAGAAGAAGATGAAACGAAAGCACCAGGAGAAGGTAAAGCAGGAGCAGAGGAGAGACAGTTTCAGCTATTTCAGTCCTGATCCTGGTCCCCCAAGACACTGGGCCCTTGTGACAGGGTTTTGCTGTTGAATTCATTTGCTGCTGGAGATAGAAACTCTGTGGTAAATGGAGCAGAGATGCCCTGGCCCCATTCTCTGCCAGGGCTGTGGAAGCAGGGTGCTTGCAGGAGGGATGCTTTGTGCTGCCTAGGTAAGGAATTCACCCAAAATCCAGAAGGAGAAGGTAGCACTACTTACACCTCTGGGTTCCTCTTGGAGAGGAGACCTCCTGGTCTGTCTGTGCTTTAGGGATGCTCATGAGGGAATGGCTTTCTCCTCCTTCATTCCGGAGGGATGGAACTGGGTTTAGCAGCGGGGAACAGCTTGGTGGAACCATCCCACTGTGTCCATGGGTAGGGTGCTGGCCTCCAGCAGCCAAAGCATCACGTTTTCTGCAGGTGGAGAGGGGGACCGAGAGCAGGAGCCTGGGGAAGGTGAAGTATCCATCCTTGTTGCTCTATGGGGTGGGAGGCTCTGTCCCTTCACCTGCATAAAGAGGTTCCAAACACCTCTCTGTTCAGCCAGTGTGTGCCTCTGGCTCTGGCACAGAGCTCATTGCCTGCCTCTTTGCTGGAGGAGGGTCCATGGGAGAGAAGGGTGGCTCTGCTCAGTGTGGTGGGGCTTAGGTCAAGGTTGCCTCTGTGACACTGACGTTGTCTTTCTCTCCTGTTCCTGGGGACCTGAAGGTGAATCGAAGCCAAAACCCAAGTAAGTGTCAATGTCAAGAGGAGCTGTGCCAGGGCAGAGGCTCTGTGTGATGGGCTTAGCACCATGATCCGTAGAGGACATGGGACATTGAGGCCTAAAAGCATGAAAGCAGGGTGGGACTGGGACATGGAGAGAAAAAGGAGAGGAACGGGCAGGCAGGCACAGAATAGGAAGGGGATGCTGAGGATGGGCTCTTTTGGTGGTTTTGAAGCATTTTGAGTGTTCCTTGGGGGAAGCTCAGCTGCCCTTTGGCCCCGCAGCTGGAAAAGCCCTGTGTGCACCCCAGCCTGGGGTATGGTCCATGGCACAGCCAGGATCGTGCTTCTGCAGTGTGTGCCTGGCCACGGATGGCATGAGGCAGGAGCTGTGAACCACTGCCAGGAACCTGCTGGTCCTCCTGGACCCCTGCAATGCCGCACTATGGGAGGCAGCTCTGTCCTCAGTCACAATCCCTTTGTCTTTATGTGCCCCTATTGAGCATCCCCTGCCCTCTCAAGCCCACAGAGGATGAGAGCCTGGTTTCCAGCTCCCTGTGCCGGATCACACCGGAGCCCACAGCTCCTCTGTGCTCTGCTGGGTGAGCAGTCGGGTGGCTGCAGCCCCAGGGTGCCTGGCAAAGGGTCATGGCCAAGTTGCCTGCAGCTTGCAGAGTTATTCCAGCCATGCAGGGCCTTGGAGTGCTTCCCGGGAATGCCGCAGGTCTTCCTCTGAAGCTGTCCAGCTGGCAATGGCCGGCAAGCAGGATTACACCTCCCTGTCCTCAAAGTGTGCTCACTCTGCATCCCTGGGGACTGTGAGGCTCAGAGAGGAGGGCTGGGTAGATCAGCACCTGGATGAAAGGCACCATCCTGTCCCAGGTACTGGCTGCAGACTCACCCTTCTCCTCCTCACCTTCCTGCAGGGTCTTTATGCCAAACCTGGTGCCTCCCAAAATCCCAGATGGCGAGAGGCTGGATTTTGATGTAAGTAGAGCACAAGATGTCACCCCTGTGAGGTACCCAGCAGCTCCTGGAGGGCTTCACTCATGGGAGCTACCACTGCTGCTTCTGTCTGGTGCAGGACATCCACCGCAAGCGCATGGAGAAGGACCTGAATGAACTGCAGGCTCTCATTGAGGCCCACTTTGAGAGCAGGAAGAAGGAGGAAGAGGAGCTCATGTCCCTCAAGGACAGGATTGTATGTATGCAGCCTTCCCCCAGCCGTGATCCTTCCCCCATGGCCCTGACAGGAAGACCTGACACATCCCATGTCCCTGTTAGACAGAGCCTGAGATCTGAGCCAGATTTTGTCCCCCAGTGCCTGGCTGCTGTGATGCTCTGGTGCCTTTCCCCATGGTCACTGCTCCGCATGCTCTCTTGGGAGACATGTGAGCAGCAGCTCTTCCCTTGGGGCTCTCGGAGGGATCAGGGATGTGTCCCTATGGACAGAGAGGATGCAGTGTCCAAGCCAATGTCCTCTCCTGCAGGAAAAGCGGCGAGCAGAGAGGGCTGAGCAGCAGCGGATCCGCAGCGAGAGGGAGAAGGAGCGACAAGCCCGCATGGCCGTGAGTGTCCCCGCAGGGATGGGGCTCAGGATGCTCCATAGGCAGCTCCAATCTGGCCATGGTGCACATGGGAGCATGAGCTGCCCATAAGGTCTGTGTCCTGACCCACTTCTGACCCTGGCAGGAAGAAAGAGCTCGCAAGGAGGAAGAGGAGGCACGGAAGAAGGCTGAGGAGGAAGCGCGGAAGAAGAAGGCTTTCTCCAACATGCTGCATTTTGGAGGCTACATGCAGAAGGTGTGATCCTGCCCTGGCTGGTTGCAATGCAGGTGCTCCTGGGAAGGGCTCAGCCATGGGCTGGCCTCACAGCATTGTTCTTGGGTCACAGCAGCAGCGAGAGGGCCAAAGTGAGCTGAGAGCTTTGCTTTGAAGATGCTGGTTGGGGTCCAGCCTCACCTCACGTACAGGAACAGGAGTGGGGGGTGTCTTGTCCACTATTGCCAAGGTTTCCTTAAGGACATTAAGGACCTCAAGGACCTCATGGGCTTCCGGCGTCCCCAGAGCTGAGGGTGTTGGGGCAGAGCTGGGGATGGGGATAGAACAAGGGCTGGGCAGATTTCCTTACCTCCAATGGACTGATGGTTTCCTCAGTCAGAGAAAAAGGTGGGGAAGAAGCAAACAGAGCGGGAGAAGAAGAAGAAGATCCTCAGCGAACGGCGGAAGCCCCTGAACATCGACCACCTCAATGAGGACAGGCTGAGGTGAGCACCGGCTGCCCAGGACAGGAGCTCTGCTCTGGGGCAGGACCCTGGGCTGCGGCTGCAGCCCAGACAAGAGGGTGATGGGCTGTGACACCCCACCGGGGACAGGGGCTGTGCGGCTCTGCCAGGCTGCTGCTGACAGCCGTAGCCATCAGAGGGAGCCACGCTCACACGCATGGGACACGCATGTCCCCATCTGTCCCAACCTCCCCCATGGCTCTGGTCCATGCGAGGGGCTGGCATTGCCGCATGGATAACACATCCCCATCTGAGCACAGAGCCTGCACGACGGTGGCATCGCTGCCCTGTCCCCTGCAGTGAGCCACATCCCTTTCCCGACCCCTTCCCACAGGGACAAGGCCAAGGAGCTGTGGCAAAGCATCCGTGACCTGGAGGCGGAAAAGTTTGACCTGCAGGAGAAGTTCAAGCGGCAGAAATACGAGGTGAGCAGCAAGCTCCTTGGTGGAGCTCACTCAGCCCCATGTGCCCAGCTGCTGCTCCTGCTGCCCATCGAGGCCATGGGGAGGGGGCTGTCTGACTGACCCTGCTGTCCCAGGGAAGATGCCTGCATCAGGAAAGGACTGTGCCCCCCGTGTGCATGGGGTGACAAACACCCAACAGGCTCCGCACTGAGAGCAAAGCCACAACCTCCTCCTTTATGGAGGTTTTGTCCTCAATGGACCTGTTGAGGACAAAAACCTCAATGGAGCTGTTGGAGCAAGGCCAGAGGAGGCCATGAGGGTGAGCAGGGGCTGGAGTAGCTCCTGTACAAAGACAGGTTGAGAGCATTGGGGCTGTTCAGGCTGGAGAAGAGAAGCTGCGTGGAGACCTCAGAGCAGCTTCCAGTATCTGAAGGGGGCCTATAAGGATACTGGGGAGCAGCTTCTAGTGTCTGAAGGTGGCTACAGGGATGCTGGGGAGGGACTC